>CM037459.1:10333000-10630500 GCA_021014325.1 Plazaster borealis
AGTCACAAGCACAGGGTATGTTTATTGGAATACCCCAGCCATCCTTAAAAGCTCATGCAAGATTGACGTTTCCTACTTTCCTTTCGACGAGCAACAGTGTCAACTGCAATTCGGGTCCTGGTCCTACAACGGCGACATGATAGACCTTCTCACCAAGACTGCCTTGGCGGACATCTCTGCGTACACCGACAACGGAGAGTGGCATCTCCAGAACATGACCGTCCAAAGAAACGTGGTTTACTACCAGTGCTGTAAAGAACCCTATCCCGACGTCACGTTCACCATCATTATCAAACGAAGGCCGCTGTTCTACGTGTTCAACATCATTCTCCCATGTGTCCTCCTCTCTGTTGTGACGTCGTTTACTTTCCTCCTGCCAGCTGAATCGGGGGAGAAGATCAGCTTCATTCTTACGAGTCTCCTGGCCTTGATTGTGTTTCTTCTGTTGGTTGCAGAAACAATACCAGCCTCATCCGAACACACACCTATAATTGGTGAGTAAACTCAGTGTAAACTTTCAAGATATATATGTATATATACAGGTATTATACGAAATAGACCTTATGCAGTTGACGTTATTTGAGCAGTGTTCATGTTTTGTGTGATCATCGACCATATATAGCCTACATGAAATAAAAAACATGTGAACATTTGGGCTTAATCCGTTGTGTGAGTCAGGAGAAAATAGTGAAAAACAATGCACAATTTTTAGCATCTAAACACATTGTCCTTAATTTTGGTTGTAACATCGATATCAGCTGATTGCGCTTTAAAGTTTTCAGATACATTTTTTGTTAATTTGACTTGATTATCAAGAGGGAAATATTTCACAAGCAAGTCGGTTATAGTAATTACTTCATAATCAGTAAGCTTTCACACTAAAATTAAACAATGGCGTTTTTTATCCTTACCAATCCTGTACAATAACTTTAAACAAGGCTTGAATATAAAACGGAAGAACACAAAATTATAGTAAAGTTTTGGATATCATCTCAGATACAAACATCTTTGCCACTTGATAACAAAATGGTAGGAGTACATGGTGTATCTTAGCTCAAAGTATGTTTTTGTGTTGAACACCGTGCCCCCAAAGGTCCAACGAAAGCAGGACATTGTTTGAATATTTCCTGACACCAAAATGATTGAATAAATGTTGTCCTTTTAACACACCCAGTGATAATGTCACCCGAAACTTAAACATGAATAATGTGTTGTTAATCTTCCCCAAAGGTCAATATTTTATAGCCATTATCATCATCACCTCGTCAGCGGTTGCACTCTCTGTCTTCATCCTGCATCTTCACAATCGTCTCCCCAACGATAAACCAGTTCCAGTCTGGCTGAAGAAAATGTTGATGATCTTGTCTCCTATTCTGGGTTACAAGGGCTACAGCAACGGCAAGCCATTTCGTGCGTCCGTGGTGTGCAACGGCAACCCTGCTGCTGCTGACAAATCCAGTATGATGGACGAGAAAGTCATCCTCTATAATAAGATGAAGCAGATTTTAAAGTTGTCAGTCTCCACAGACGAGAAATCAGAGGTTTCTAGACTGGAGCAGTCGGTCCTATCCATCAAGGACTACCTGAAACTCCTAGCTGGGCGATGTAGTGACCAGGACGGAGATGAAGAGGTTCTGTCTGAGTGGAAGTATGTTGCACGCGCACTGGATCGACTCTTCTTCATTTTGTACTTAGTTGTTACCATTTTAACTACTTTTGCTATTTTTTCCCAAACAAAAACAAAAACGGCAGACATGTAATATTATACGGTTCCAGTGGCGTAGATAGGGTTCGTGGCGCCCAGGCGAGTTAGTTAGACCATGGTGTCCCTTCACTTTTTTGACAATTGGAAATATTTGAAAAGCTTAGAATTATTTTGATATAACATTTAGCAAAAACTACAGAAAGTACAGTCAGTCACAATCATCCCGGTAAATATCATATTTCTCGGATTGCGCCCAGGAAGTTCCCGCCCCCTTTTCACATTGCACCCCCAGCTGTAAACCGTACTTAAACATTAATGTTGTTACTTTCCATAAGTTCGACGTCGAAAAGTTTACTTGGAAATTTCATATTGTACTGAGTAAAATCAAAGAAATTATTTCCACTTCCTTAAAGTTTTGATTGTCAGTAAGCCTGTCACAGTTCGCTTGAGCCAGTACAAACAAAACCGTAAACAATGAAAAATAATAATAACATTGCACGTTTTTTCTTCGAATTACTGATGAGATTTGACTCAAACGTAAAGCAAATTTTGTTAATATTTTTGATGATTTTTGATTAAAATGAAAGGCTTATCCCTTGCAATTATTAATGAATTTGGACTAAAATGAAAGGCTTCCCAATTTTGTTCTTCATAATTGTTATGAATTTTGACTAAATTTCAAATGTTCATATTTTTGATCACTTTTGACTAAAATGTAAGACTTGCCCCTTCAAAAGTTTTACATAATTTTGGCAAATATTAACTAAAATGCTGGCTTAAGCATTAAACTTTGTTATTCTTATTATGGTGATGAATTTAGACTTAAATGCAAGGCTTACTCTTTGCACTTTTTTTAAATTTGTGATGAATTTTGTGATATAATCGTTTTAATCCAATATAATTGTTAATATAAGTTAAAACTAACCTGTTAAAATTTCATTTTAAAATGTGGTAGCGTTTTTTAGATATTGCTGAAAATCTTGAGTGGTTATATCCACGCAGGAAGAATAATCCGTAATTGGAACACACAGTCTGAGAAACGTTTCATGCAGAAACGTTTCTTCACATTTTCGATTACTTTTGACTAAATCCAAGGCAAATTTGTCATACTTTTGAAGAATTTTGACTAAAAAGCAAGGCTTTCCCCCTTGAATTTGTTTTCTTATCTTTGATAATATTTGAATAACATTTAAGGCACCTTTTTTCAAAATGTTGCTGAATTTTGACCTATAGCACATTTATTTTCATACTTTTAATGAAGTTTGACCTAAGTGCAAGGCTTACCCTTTGCAATTTTTCAAATTTTGTGACGAATTTTCAGTAAAATGTTAGGCTTGTCCCCTTGGTTTTTTTCTTTTTTTACAATTTTGATTAATTCTTACTGTATTGCAGGAATAACCCTTTAGAACCCTTTCCGTATTAATTGTTTTAACCCTTTTGTTTAACCCTTTGTTTACAATTTTGATGAATTTTGAATAAAATGGACCATTTTCATATTTTTGATGAATTTGAGTAGAATCCAAGGCTTATTCTTTGCAATAATTTGCATATTTTTGATGCATTTTGACTAAAGTGCAAGGCAATTTTGGGAATATTTTTGATGAATTTACCCCTTGCATTTGTTTCATATTTTGATGAATTTTAACAAAAGTGCAAGGCTTACACCTTGCAATGTTTGGAATTTTGGATGAATTCACCCCTTGCACTTGTTTCATATTTTTTGATAAATTTTTACTAAAGTGCAAGGCTTAGGCCTACGCCTTGCAATTTTTGGGAATATTTTTGATAAAATTTACCCCTTGCACTTGTTTCGTATTTTGGTGAATTTTGACTAAAGTGCAATTTTGGGATTTTTTGAAATGAATTTACCCGTAGCATTGTTTTCACATTTGTTGATGAACTTTGACTAAAGTGCAAGGCTTACGCCTTGTAATTTGTTGGGATATTTTGGATGAATTTACCCCTTGCACTTGTTTCATATTTTGATGAATTTTAACTAAAGTGCAAGGCTTAAACCTTGCAATTTTTGCATTTTTTAAAAAAATAATTTACCCCTTGCATTTTTTTCATATTTTTAGATACATTTTTACTAAAGTGCAAGGCTTAGGCCTACGCCTTGCAGTTTTTGGGAATACATGTATTAAAAAAAAAACAAAAAAAAACTTGCACTTGTTTCATATTTTGGTGAACTTTGACTAAAGCGCAAGGCCTATACCTTGCAATTTTTGGATAAAAAAAAAAAAAAAATACCCCTTGCATTTGATATGTTTTGATAAATTTTGACTAAAGTGCAAAGCTTACGCCTTGCATTTTTTTTGGAATATTTTTGATGAACTTGCTTCATATTTTGATGAACTTTGACTAAAGTGCAAGGCTTATACACCTTGCAATGTTGGGAATATTTTTAATGAATTTATCCCTTGCACTTGTTTCATATGTTAATGAATTTTGACTAAAGTTTTTTTGGGAATATTTTTGATGAATTTACCCCTTGCACTTGTTTCATAATTTGATGAATTTTTACTAAAGTGCAAGGCTTACACCTTGCAATTTTTGGGAATATTTTTTATGAACTCACCCCTTGCACTTGTTTCATATTTTGATGAATTTTGACTAAAGTGCAAGGCTTACACCTTGCAATTGTGGGATTTTTAGGTGTGAATTTACCCCTTGCATTTTTTCATATTGTTTTGATAAATTTTGACTAAAGTGCAAGGCTTAGGCCTACGCCTTGCAATTTTTGGGAATATTTTTGATAAAATTTACCCCTTGCACTTAATTCGTATTTTGGTGAATTTTGACTAAAGTGCAATTTTGGGATTTTTTGAAATGAATTTACCCGTAGCATTGTTTTCATATTTGTTGATGAACTTTGACTAAAGTGCAAGGCTTATGCCTTGTAATTTGTTGGGATATTTTGGATGAATTTACCCCTTGCACTTGTTTCATATTTTGATGAATTTTAACTAAAGTGCAAGGCTTACACCTTGCAATTTTTGCATTTTAAACAAAAATAATTTACCCCTTGCATTTTTTCATATTTTTAGATACATTTTTACTAAAGTGCAAGGCTTAGGACTACGCCTTGCAGTTTTTGGGAATATTAAAAAAAACAAAAAAAAAACCTTGCACTTGTTTCATATTTTGGTGAACTTTGACTAAAGCGCAAGGCTTATACCTTGCAATTTTTGGATAAAAAAAAAAAAAAATTACCCCTTGCATTTGATATTTTTTGATAAATTTTGACTAAAGTGCAAAGCTTACGCCTTGCATTTTTTTGGAATATTTTTGATGAACTTGCTTCATATTTTGATGAACTTTGACTAAAGTGCAAGGCTTATACACCTTGCAATGTTGGGAATATTTTTGATGAATTTATCCCTTGCACTTGTTTCATATGTTGATGAATTTTGACTAAAGTGCAAGGCTTACACCTTGCAATTTGGAAAATATTTTTGATGAAGTTACCCCTTGCACCTGTTTCATATTTTGATGAATTTTGACTAAAGTGCAAGGCTTACACCTTGCAAGTTTGTAATTTTTTTATGAATTTACCCCTTGCTTTTTTCATATTTTTTGATAAATTTTGACTAAAGTGCAAAGCTTACACCTAACTTGCAATTTTTGGGAATATTTTTGATGAATTTACCCCTTGTATTTGTTTCATATTTTGATGAATTTTGACCAAAGGGCGAGGCTCACACCTTGCAATTTTTTGAATATTTTTGATGAATTTACCCCTTGCACTTGTTTCATATTTTGATGAATTTTGACTAAAGTGCAAGGCTTACACCTTGCAATTTTTGGATTTTTTAAAAAATGAATCTACCCCTTTTATTTTTGTCACATTTTTGGATAAATGTTGACTAAAATCCAAAGCTTACACCTTGCAATTTGGGGATTTTTTTCTTTTTAAATTTGCCCCTTGCATTTTTTCATATTTTTTGATAGATTTTGACTAAAGTGCAAGGCTTACGCCTTGCAATTTTTTGAATATTTTTGATGGATTTACCCCTTGCACTTGTTTCATATTTTGATGAATTTTGACTAAAGTGCAAGGCTTACAACTTGCAACTTTGGGATTGATTTTAATGAATTTACCCCTTGCATTGTTTTCATATTTTTTGATAAATTCTGGACTGCACGCAATTGAACAATCCAGTGCACCGCAGTACCCGTTGGTGTTCGTAGGTGATTTTACATACTACTTAAATAATTAACCGCGTCCAAGCAAAACATAAAAAGACACAACTGGAAATTGAACCCGGGTCTCGTGGCTCCCAATACGTATTTCATGTAGCTACGGCGCCACCTGCTTCTAAAAAAGAATACTGATAGTAAAATACAATTTAAAGAAACACAATTTACGACGCAACCATAGACGGAATTATTAACATAATTGTGTAATTTATTTAAATTCGGAGGTTTATTTCCTCTGGGAAAATAATATTTTTTCTTCAAAATTAGTTTACTGATAACACATTTGGGGTCATAAATTGACCCATGATTTCAGTTAAATTTGCGGAAATATTGACATTTGAAAAAAAGCATAAGGGGTAAGCCCAGCGTTTTCATCAAATTTGGGCCCAAGCATATTTGGGGATTCATGTATGTTCAACCATCACATAATGGGGGGGGGGGGGGCGGATTGCACTTTTATAAAACTTAAAAAGGTGCATCGAGCCAAGTCACACGAAATGGCATAGTTATTGAGGATGGGTCAAGCATAAACATGCAAGTCTTACCACTTGCACATTTTTTCTATTTTGGATTTTGAATAAGATGCATGGAATTTTTTTGAATATTTTTGACGAATTTTGAGTAAACTGTAAGTCTACACCATTGCCCTTTAAAAAAATATTGTTGATGAACTTTGATTAAAATGCAAGGCTTAGGCCTACCGCTTCCAACTTTCCAAATTTGTTGGTGAATTTTGTCTAAAATCGAGGCTTACCAGGTTGTTACTGATGAATCTGTTGGATTTAATGGAATACGTTAGTTTGTATTAAAATCTTGACATATATAAACACTGTAAGTGTATTCATTCTACATTGTTTGAGTTGCTGGGTAACAGATAAGTCCTTTTGTATCAAATTGCCAAAGTGAATGAGTCAGAAGGTCTGGGACCATGTAGGCTCAAAATATATCTTATCACAGGGTTGGGCATAATAATCTTATCTAATTCTATAGTCCAAAACAATAAGTGTGGAGTGACATAGGAGAAAATGATATAGAAGGAATGAGGCCACACTGTCAGCCAAACTTCCTAGTCTGTAAATAACTGAACTGACATTTACATTTATTAGGATCTAAACTGATAATTCCAGAAAAAAAAACACCAATAGTAATATTATGGTTTGCTCATTTTGGGGGGTCATTAATCTCGAAGCAAATTGCATTATTAAATAAATAAAGTACAACATATATGTGCCAATACAAAATATCCAACAGCATTATATCGATTAAAGGATATTACAATGAAATCGCAAATGCAGGTAAAATTTTGAAATAAAACGTTGAATGTATAAACGCAGGTAAACACATTTAAAAAGCCCTGACATCGAGAATAAATGACTTAAGTATAATGATATTAACGCGCATAAATCATAAACACTCATTGATGGGGGTTTAAGGAAGGTCTGTGTATATACAAGGGATTCAATATACAGTAGGGTTATAGTTTCGACGTCATTTAAAGGGGGGCATCGCTCGACTCTTTGTTATAATGTTGGCTATGTGAACTTTGTCGTGACTTCTGTTGTATAGTGTATCAGCACCATTTTCACAATGGCAAACAAATAAAAATAAAAATAACTTCTTGTCGGGCGGTGTCATATAGTTTCGAACGCCCTCTAACTATATTATATAACTATGGATTATTGTGATGATGGCGTCAGGTGAATTCGGTATATCAAGTCTCCCCGATGACAAAACAATGTGATTGATACGAAATGATGCCCTTAAGGAAGAAACTTGGAGTTGTTTGACATGTTTACAATTGGATGCATAGATACAGTCATTCACCTGTAACTTATTACTCATACACACTGCACAAAACAGGGTTGTTAAAATCTACACCATGGTTGTTGACACCATGTTGACACATATAGATACCGAAGAGAGAATCAAAATTAACATCACAGGGTGTTCAAATAACACCGATGTAATCGTTTTGACAGAAATAAGTTTTATTTTAACACCCTATAGTGTACATTGTTATTCTCTCTTCTGTATCTATGTGACAACACCCATGTTGTCAATTTTAACACCAGTGTTTGCAGTGCATCTTGTTTAACTTTACCTTATTAAAGCATTTTGTATTATTATTCATTCATATGCAACATATAAAACAAGGGGAACATAAGTACATGTACACGAGAAGCATATCGAGTCCAGTTGGTTTAAGCGTAACTTTGCGTCATCTTCAGTAGAATAATAAGTGACGTCGAAATAATGGCCATGGCAAACAGAGCCATAAGTACTCTATCTAGGATGACACACATATCAATCCATTGTTGTTGGATCAGAGATTTCTTCTCCTGTAGTTTGGACCTGTTCACCAGCCTGTCAATGTACTGTCCAATCTGCTGCACCGTGGACCCGATGCTCAAATCGGTTACGTCACTCCCGTAATCCGAGTCCGACATGTAGCCCTGTTCCCCGCCGTCTTTCGGTCCGTTTGAACCGCTCTCCAACTGCAGTTGCTGCAAGAGGCTGGTACCGAGTGTCTGGCAATTGAACATAGAGTTCTGCTGGTCAAATTCAAATGGGTCGTCGCTCTGGTGGACGTCGGCCTTTAACGTTTCCTTCTCGATGGCGAGGTCGGCGTATTCTTCGTGGAAGGCATGGCGTCTCCCCTTGATGCGTAGAGCAAGAGCGAGCCAGTCGAGGACGAGCTTACGGGCCCATCGGGGAGGTGGGCTGGTCGGGACATGGTGGTGAAGACGGAGGATTATGACAGAGCCTGCAGTCTCGATGGACATGAGGATGATGATTGTTGCAAGCAGTTGCCCTAAAGAGAAAAAAAACCCATGAGCACACATTTAAAAAACAAAACTACACATGCGTGTACCTTGGAGTTCTCTCCCCTGCATAATTAATATTTGAAAACCCTTACCATTCGGGTTTTGGACTTATCGGGGAGCTTTTGTATAGTGCAGGGATTAAAGAAAAATCAAAGCACTGGTGTTCTTTACACTTTAAGTCGTGCAACTTGAACAATAAATAAGTACACATAATCTTGACACATTTGTTGCCAATCTCTGTGAGTGATGGGCGGGTTAAAGCTTCAACGATAGCCATCATTTTTTCTAATTATTGGGAGTATCTGTTTCCACGGGCTTCTTACTTCACGGGCTCCATTCATCTTGGTATTGTAAGCTTTGCTATATCTTAGTACACTCTAAAAACTCCCGGGTCAGAGTTGACCCGGATCCGTGTCCCGTGGGGCCTGACCCATTTCCGGGTCAGTATGACACGGAATCTGTGTCAAAATGACCTAGAAAAAGATCAAACTGAAGCAGAAGTCAGTCGGTTCAAATCTGATATAGGACCCGGAATCCGGGTCAACAAATTGACCCGGGAGTTTTTAGAGTGTATACAGCAAGACGGCTTAGGGTGTGTACAACATTGGTATTTGCCAAAGACCTGTATCCAAACTCGATGTGACCCAACATACACGAAATAACAAACCTGTGAAAGTTTAAGCTAAATCAGTCTCCGGAGTCATGAGAAAACAGTGAAAAAAAACCTTTTGTGTTTCAACTTTTTTTCAAACATCGGAATTTATCCTGCAGGATAAATACTATTGTTTTATTTATTTCGTAAATAGTATGGCATTTCAAGCAAAACTATTTCAAGGGAAGTTTTCTACCATGACCATCTTTATACCATGTAAGTTATGTGCAAATCTGTGAGCATTTATATTTTCATTCTTACCAATGTTGTACACACCCTTTAGACCAAGAAGAAGAAAAGCAAAACAAAACACACAATCAACAATTTAAGAAGTACTAACCGAGCAAAGACACCGTATCTGATGTAGGAGGTAGGAGTTGCGCCCCCAAGAGCAAAAAGAACACCAGTGAGAGTAGGACCGTGATATTCAGGCCGACCTTTTCACCGGACTCTGCCGGGAGGTAGAAACTGAGGAACGAGATGAGGGACATGAAGATGGAGGGAAATAGAAGGGTGAAGACATAGAAGAGAGCCTTCCTCTGTAGCTCTAGGGTGAAGGTGATGTCAGAGAAAGGGATGGGACAACATCCGTAGACTACCAGATTCGACTTCACCGGCATGTCCAGAAGTTCCCACTGGCCGTTTGGGGTCATCTGAGTCCAATCGCCAGTTTCTGTGGTGCGGATATAAACCACACTGTCAGTCATAATACGGCAGTACCGGTACCGTATTCTGGAAGTCATTTTAGGGTGGTTTGACGTTTTATTTCAGTTGCTCATTTAGTAGCTTTAGTGTGGACGAATAATGTCTACATGTCCACAGTGTTTTATAGCTCTGATATACTTAGATTTACTTCAGAAATAAATTCAAAATTAAAGAGATAATCAATTTGCAAGTAATTGAGACTTGAAGCCGGAAATTAGTCGGGTCCCTCTTTATATTTCAACCGGCGGTGTATTGATAACCACAGGGGACCTAACACATTAGCCGGCCGTGTATGATGAATGTCTAATGGCAGTTCACTGGCCTCTAATGCAAGCCCCCTTCCCGAGTGCTCTCTTCAAACACTGCCTATGTGATTCCCTTGGGTTGAACAAATTGTAGTGTCATTTTTTTTTACTGAGATTGCTAAATGGTGAAGGGTTTGCAGTCGCCAAGTCTTAAATTTTAAAGTGTTGATTTTGCACGAGCACCCCCTAAGGAGGCAGAACATACAATTGAAGGATAGGAAGGGCAATCTTGAAGGAATGGATAAGAATGAATGAATGAATGCATGACTGTAAAGTTTCCACAGGATGACACATTTTCATGTTTGTATAATGTATCTGAATAAAACATTTGCCTTACCGTGTTCAGTTTCCATGATCACTTCGTTACTCTTGTACGCCCATGGTCCAAACTTCAAACGGCACGTCTGCCTATCGAATGGAAAGTACGTGATTACCAATGAGCATGAACTCTTGAAGATGGCTGGAGCTGCCCAGAACACTTCACCGTTACTTGAGACGACTGCATTGGTCATCATGACGCCTGTGCCTGGCTCTTTATCCACATCAGCGCTGCGTGAGATGAGCAAAATTACAACATCAATATCATGGAAGAGGGTTCACAATGCATTTTGCCATAATAAAGGATGAAGGTTGGTGGTAACTTCGTGTGTGAGTCACATCCATCATTCGACAAAGAACGACGCATACAATGAGCATCATTTACAACAAAAGGTGAATCTAGAGATATACGTGCTTTATGAAAATGAAGCAAGGAAGACTATCAAATAAACATTCTGGAAAAAAAATACACTCAAGTGGATAATTAACCCGAATACAAAAGAATAAATTACAAGAAAACAAAACAAATTCTAACGAGGTGTAGCGGTTTGGATAAGTACAAGTTGTTTTTGCATTTTGCCCCACTCATAACTTGTCTATAGGTTTGTTAAGAAGTTAATACATTCACAGTTGTGAATTTGTGAACAAAAAATTATACCTCGATATCGACAGAACAGTGATGGTGTCTTACGGTATCTGGATGGCTAAAATACCAGCATTCCAAGATCAACATTGTGACGATTCAGCAATACAAATTGATGTTCCTGCGTACTTGTTTTATTTCACAAAGCCTACAGCTAATTGCGCAAAATGCGTTTGCTAATTTTAGGCCACATAGTCGGCCTTAATCATAGTTCATTTGAAGATATCGTACACGTTTGGTAATGACTCAAACAAATAATTAGCATAGAAACTTACTTGGTAACCAGCAACGGAGAGCTGTTAATAGTATAAAACATTGTGGGAAACGACTCCCTCTGAAGTAACGTAGTTTTTGAGAAAGAGGTAATTTCTCACTAAAATAATACAAACTTCTTGCAAGAAGTTTTTATTCCTATCTGAAAGCACACAAATTTGTGCAACAAGGGTGTTTTTTCTTTCATCCTTCTCTTGCAACTTCGATGACCAATTGAGCCCAAATTTTCACAGGCTTGTTATTTTATGCATATGTTGGGATACACCAAGTGAGAACGCTGGTCTTTGACAATTTCCAAACGTGTTCATTGCCCTTAATCATAGTTTATTTGAAGATATCGTACACGTTTGGTAATGACTCAAAACAAATAATTAGCATAGAAACTTACTTGGTAACAAGCAACGGAGAGCTGTTAATAGTATAAAACATTGTGGGAAACGACTCCCTCTGAAGTAACGTAGTTTTTGAGAAAGAGGTAATTTCTCACTAAAATAATACAAACTTCTTGCAAGAAGTTTTTATTCCTATCTGAAAGCACACAAATTTGTGCAACAAGGGTGTTTTTTCTTTCATCCTTCTCTTGCAACTTCGATGACCAATTGAGCCCAAATTTTCACAGGCTTGTTATTTTATGCATATGTTGGGATACACCAAGTGAGAACGCTGGTCTTTGACAATTTCCAAACGTGTTCATTGCCTTTAATCAGAGTTCATTTAAAAACATATTTCCCTAAAACGGCAATTTTACTTGAGAGAGTGAATTTTCAGGTTATTTATAAGGAAAGGGCATGAACACTGTTTCCAAATTTACTTTCGGATTCTGAATATATACCCTGCAAAAACTGGCGCCTTAAATTGACACCATGAGTGTTGCCTTATAGATACCAACAAAATAATCAAATTTTACACTATAACAATAACACTAATTTCTGCCAAAACAATTACATTGGTGTTATTGTAACACCCTATGATGTTGATTTTGATTCTCAGTTCGGTATCTATATATTTGACAACACCAATAGTGTAAATTTAACACCCCAGTTTTGGCAGTGTACACTCAATTGTTCTCTTATGAATTCAACTGACCTGTTATACAGCACCGTATCTGGTATCCACATTTTGCGAGATGGGATGTTAATAGTGGTGATGTTGTCGTAGTCCAAGGGATCCCACGTTAGAAAATCGTCTGTCCATTTCTAAATATATCGATGACAAGTCTTTAAATTTCATACTGGCAATTGAATCAAATTTAAAAATAACATTTCTATACGGAAGACGGCAACCGAATCTTTCAATTTGTGTTCGGCACATGTTTGTTCTCAAGACACAATTCTATTATAAGGTAAGCGTATCAAAACAGTGTCGTCAAATCTACTACATGTTAAACCCATGCAGACGCTTACCAGTATAAACTTATTCAAAGGCCAATTCAATTTCCATTCTCAATTTAATTGAGTAATGTGTATCTTTTTCTTTTTAGATCACGCATAAAAGGCTTTTCGAATTCATTTATCTTCTTGTGGCTCGTTATAACCCTTTGGGGAATATTGGGCATTAGCCTTTTTGAGATATGGTGGACACTATAGGATTGCACTGTTTGGTTTGGGTGTGTACAGACAGATTTACCCAAACCCAGTAGTGTCAAAATATTGTGTCCACCACATCTCAATATCTCATTGGGTTTTAGTAAAATAACAGAGATATTCCAAAAACAGTTGTCAACTGTTTTTCAAAACATCTCGTGTGCATTTATAGGTGTGTTTTTTCTCTCCCCCCCTCCCGATGTTTTTTAAAATTTTGTTTGTGTGTTTACCTTTTCAGTTACAAATCCCTGATCATAACTGCAGCAGATACACTGTCAAGATAAGAGGTTTCGTCCCATAGTATAAAGGTACTCACTATTTCACGAAAGACAGACTGCATCTCCGAGACAGTTTGCATTTTTATTTGGACATCACATCACACAAGTTCCTCTTTAGCTTACATACACTTTTGCTGTTAGTAGAATGGTTAATTAATGTGCTAAAATAACAAAGAGGTGTCGGAATTCACGCAGATGAAAGGTGAGCTACAACGTTTCATGACAGTGGAATATGTGTTATTTGCATTATCGTTAACATATCAACATGTTGGTAAGTTTTTCATGAGATCATTACATTGTGACCAACGAGACTAGCATATACATTACAACCCTAGTGGGTCACCTACACACTCTAAACACTTCCAGGTCAGAATTGAATTGGATCCGGGTCGCGTGGGGTCTGACCGATATCTGGGTCACAGAGATGACCCGGAATCTGTGTCAAAATGACCCAGAAATGGGTGAAAAGTACGCATCATCTGAGCTGAAATCCATTTTTTTTAAAACCACTTTCTGGGTCAGCCTGGCCCGTACATAGAACAGGTCCCCCACACTGCCAAAAGTGGGGTGTTAAAATTGACACCATGGGTGTTGTCACACCAAGAAAGAATCAAAATCTACACCATATGCTGTTGCAATAACACAAATTTATGCCGAAACAGTTACATTGGTGTTGTTTTAACACTCTATGATGTTAATTCTGATCTCTCTTCGGTATCTTTAAAGGCACTGAACACGTTTGGAAAATGTCAAAGACCAGTGTTCTCAATTGGTGTATCCCAACATATGCATAAAATAACAAGCCTGTGAAAATTTGGGCTCAATTGGTCATCGAAGTTGCAAGAAAATGATGACAGAAAAAACACCCTTGTTGTACAAATGTGTGTGCTTTCAGATAGGAATAAAAACTTCTTGCAATAAGTTTTTATTGTTTTAGTGAGAAATTACATCTTTCTCAAAAACTACGTTACTTCAGAGGGAGTCGTTTCCTACAATGTTTTATACTATCAACAGCTCTCCTTTGCTTGTTACCAGGTAGGTTTTTATGCTCATATTTGTTTTGGGTCATTACCAAACGTGTAAGATACCTTTAAGTGACAACACCAATGGTGTCAATGTTAACACCCCAGATTTTGCAGTTTGGAACTCGGAATCCAGGCCAATTCTGACCCAATATTATTTAGAGTGCATAAGTAAATTTAGAGGAAATTATCATCCACCCGTTCTTCCAACACCTCTTCTCAGAACATAAATATCAAGTGATCCAGATCTATCCATACCTGCTCCAGCCATATAGCTGTCGTCAGGATTTGATTTCTCTCGTCCTACACGTCCACGATGTGCACAAGTAGTGATGACGTATCAACACATTATTCAAAAGGTGGGGGTAAAATGAGACAAAGAGAACAAACATGCTGATTGGTCATGCTTTTTTATACGACAAACTGCATATTTAATAAAGGGATTAGAAATACTTATGCGTGATGAACGTGTGATGAAATAGCCGTATAAATATAAAATGTATTCTTTTTGGAATGCTTCCACATGGATCTTAACGTATTTCTTCTTGTTTCTGGTTTTTGAAATTATGTAAAATTAATTCCGTGCTCTGCTATGAACAAGAAGGAGAAAAAAGGACCAACCTTTGAACGAATCAAAAGTGTTTTAAAAAATCCAGTCATTTTGACCAAATAATAGGTTGTATGAGGCATAGATGTGATCGCTAATGCATTGCACATAAATGTTTTAAGTTACTTCTCGAAAAGATCTTCAGCAAACAATTATAAAATTATCATTCCATGGAAATTTCACACACTTGAAATACATTTTTTACATACATATTATTTGATCCACCTTGATCTATGGTTATTTACATAATATATAATTCACCCTAGCCCTGGTTGGACTTGCATGCGAGACTCACACAACCCGGTCACGGTCACAATGGCACATTTTCAAATTGCCATTATAGGTCCAACCAGTGCTAATCATAAACCATGCATCGTGTGCATCAATGCTGTGCAGCGAGTGTTGGCAGTTGAGATTCAGTGCAGAGTGAGCGTGCAAAGAACATGCAAAAAAATGAAGAACAGAAAAACAGATCATGATGCACGTTTTGGGGGTTTCCTCTTAGGCTTCGAAATGAAGAAGCTACCTGCTCAAGTCTAACCACAGTGGTGAGAACCTGATTAACTTCATCCTTGGGGATAGAAGACGTCGAGAGAGCGGAGAAATAGACAGTAAATCAAATAGAAACAGATTGAGAACAGGCTTTATATAGGAGAGAAAAAGGGTGCAGTTATATTAAAGGTATCGTACACGTTTGGTAGTTACTCAAAATATATATTAGCATAAAAACTGACTTGGTAACAAGCAACAGAGAGCTGTTGATAGTATAAAACATTGTGAGAAACGACTCCCTCTGAAGTAACGTAGTTTTTGAGAAAGAGGTAATTTCTCACTAAAATAATAAAAGACTTCTAGCTAGAAGCCTTTTATTCCTATCTGAAAGCACACAAACTTGTACAACAAGGGTGTTTTTTCTTTCATTTTCTTGCAACTTCAAAGACCAATTGAGCCAAATTTTCACAGGCTTGTTGTTTTATGCATATGTTGGGATACACCAAATGAGAACACTGGTCTTTGACAATTACCAAACGTGTACGATGCCTTTATATTAAAAATGGCTATTGCTGATAGATACAAAATGAAATATACCAATAATAGAAGAAAGATAACTCAAAGTAAGGCTGCACACCTATTGATGTCTCTAATTATTCTAAATTAAAATTAAAAAACTACCAACTTGATATTCACAAATAAAGATGATTGGTACTAAATGGTATTAACTGTTATAACAGTTTTAGAGTCAGCTATCTCGATTTCACAGAGCACTAAGATTAATCTTAAGATGGGTTGTTAATATCAGCAAAGTGACTTGATGTCTCTAATTATTCAAATTTAATATTAGAAAACTATAAACTTGACATTCACAAATAAAGATGATTAGTACTAAATGGTATTAACTATTATAAAGGTTGTAGAGTCAGCTATCTCGATTTCACAAAGCACTAAGATTAATCTTAAGATTGGGTTGTTAATATCAGCATAGTGACTTGATGTCTCTAATTATTCAAATTTAATATTAAAAAACTACAAAATTGACATTCACAAATAAAGATAATTGTACTTAATGGTATTAACTTTTATAACAGTTGTAGAGTCAGCTGTCTCGATTTCACAAAGCACTAAGTTTAATCCTAAGATGGGTTGTTAATATCAGCATAGTGCCTTGTATTGTGACATTACACTTTGCTTAGCAATTAAAATTGATACAAGATCAATGTTAAATCTTTGTGAAATCGGCCCCTGAAAACATATACGATAGGTCAAAGTGAACTACAGAACGCATAATCCTTCAGTAGGGGCCTGCTATTAAAGGTGCATAATTTTATTATCGCACCAAAGGTCTTTACTTTAAATTTCAGGTGTGTTTAACTTGAGTTTTTGTTACATGTGCAGCAAAATCCCCCTCCCCCCAAAAATCCCCCCAAAAAATATAAATAATGCATCCACGTTAAACCACGTATGAATCTAATAACATCGATTTTTTCCCATCAAATTAATTATAGTTAGAAAACTGTTTGCTCAACGATCGATTGCAAAGATTACAACTAATTAATAATAATCTTGGCATCTATAGTGGCAGCTGTCAGAAGGAAAACGATTCAGATGAAGAAAGTATACCTTTACAGATAAATATTAAATTGTTGGTTGCCGAAATGATTCTTATGTTACAAAGAAGCACACTAAAATGTGTCAATCATCACCAGAAACAATTGAATACAACATAAGCAAATCATATTTACGAAAACACAAGGCTATCGATAAAATTGTTAAACAATCAACACAACAGATAAAATACTGAAAATTCAATTGTCAGTATTGTAATAGTTAAAGATGCTATGGTCTGACTTTTGGCTGATTTTACCCGTACATTCTTATTTAAATTTCAAACAGATGTTTCTTTTAGATTCGACAAAGGTATATAAGCTTTCATTAAAGGTATTGCACGAAAAAAAAGAGGTGCCATTATTGTTAATTCAAAACTAAAAACAAGTTGTTTTCGGGATCCTGACATTATCTCACGCCCAATAGCCATACTAAATCCTTTTTTGGATTGTAACATGCATTTTTGTACGGAAGCGTTAATGGATAAGTGAGAAAAACAAAAGAAAGTCATAATTATGACATAAATCTCATATTTGTGACTTATATCTTAAAATATGAATTTGCATAAAGTCATAATTTGGAAATAGCAAGGTCATCATTGTGACTAAGTATTAATAATTACTATGAATTAAATCTCATAATTATGAATTAGTGTAAGTCGTAACTATTACTTATGCCAATTAAATCATATTTGAGATATGCACGTCATAACTATATATAAATTGTAATCGATCATATATAATTATGAGATGTATTTCATAAATATTACTTTATTTGTCATTATCTCTTAATGACCCTTTAACGCCCGGTAAGTTTTATTCAATGGCGAAAGCTTGTGTATGTTTTTCGTTTTGAAACAGTCTGTAAAAATTCAGTCAGAGAAAAATAATTCTTAAAAAACAAAAAATTGTCAGCAAAAATTGTACCATGCAACTTTAAATACATTTCACTCATAAAATCAATGTTAAATGTTCTCAGAAAATGTAAATTGTGACATTCTTCTTCAAAAACCGAACACTAGTATGTTTTTGTTCACATTCAGATACTTTCATGATCCTTTTATCTGGAAGTCGTCACAGCTGCTGAAACTAAATATTACAAACCATAATTCTTGACGAAGACAGAATATGGATTTATTAAAATACATTGATTCACAACATTTCTTTATTGATAAAGATTACATAACATTGTGTAGTCTTCATGTTAAAGCCAAATCGTGTTATTGGGAATTTTGAACGAGTAGTTGATTCCTCGCCACTCGTTTTTAATAACCACACCATACAGTCTATCCTGTGAAAACAAATCGTAAGTGTAAACAACGAGAAACTGTTCATATGTTTTGTCAAGAATTATGTGCACGTTTCTTTTCGGGTTTATTTATTGCAACGGTTCAACAAAAGCAAAGGTGATATGGGGGTCTTTAATTGCCGTTTCCAGGTTTTGACGGTCTTTTTAGACGTAAAATTTCCACCACTGGAGGATAAAGTACTGAATTAAACTTGAACAAATTCCAGTTGTGTAAAAGCTATACTTGAGTAAATAATAACCAATGACCATTGTTATTTTAAGAGAAATCCAGACTTCCTCCGAAAAATAGCAACCATGTTAAAATCACCCTTGCTATTAATGGCGATTCTCATGCGCAAAACGTGTCACTCACTAGCAGAAGGGCAAAGTGTTCACTGAATGAACAATCATGACCCTTACCTCCCACCCCCTCCCCCCCGAAAAACAAGGGAGGTTGGTAAGTTTGTGTTTTAAGAAGTCATATGAAAACGTGTTGAATAATCACAATCGATTCAAGTGAAAGACAACGCCGGCACCCATTACCAAGGACCTTTGTACTACACTTATAAATCCTGTATTTAGTTTCAAAATAATGTAGCTAGATACTTTACCGGGCACGCACTCAGATTGCACCGTCAAACAACAGTTCCTTTGCAAATAAATCCGAGAACAGTAAACACACATTGCGTGATTGAAATCAAACTCAAGACGAAAACTTACAATTTTGAGGATCCTGGACAGCCGAATGTGGTATAATATCTCCATCTGTTTGCTCTCATTCTTAACTGGCCTGACATATCGGCTGTACTCTGTCAGCAGGTCCTGAACCAACTTCTCCTGATACCCGGGTTGATGTGGCAGTTCATCGGACGCTGATATGAAACAATCAGATACAGTTTGAATGTATTATGCTTAACGGCACTAAACACGTTTGGAAATTGTCAAGGACCAGTGTTCGCACTAGGAGTATCCCAACATAATGCATAAAATTGGTCATCGAAGTTGCAAGAACATTATGCAAGAAAAAAACACCCATGTTGTGCAATTACGTGCTTTCAGATAGGAATAAAAACTTATTGCAAGAAGTTTTTATTATTTTAGTGAGAAATTACCTCTTTCTCAAAATTTACGTTACTTCAGAGGGAGTCGTTTCCTACAATGTTTTATACTGTCAACAGCTCTCCGTTGCTTGTTACCAAGTAAGTTTTTATACATGGTTTTGAGTCGTTTCCAATTGTGTACGATATATACCTTTAAATGTATTGTACACTTTTGGTCAAGAGAAAATAGTGAAAAGAGACCTTATGCGTTTTCTGTTTTTTCAAACATCGAGTTTTTATCACGCGTGATACAAACTATTGTTTTACTCATTTCCCAGAAACGATAGCATTTTAGGCAGAGATATTTTAAGGAACCATTTCTACCATTACTTACTGTAATCATGTAAGTTATGTGTGAATCTGTGAACATCCCCCCCCCCCCCGATCTTACCAATAGTGTATAGGGCCATTAAACCCCGTTGAAAAAAAAAGAAAAAAGAAAGACAAAAAAAGTCAAACTTTGATCTTCCGGTACGACCAAAATAAAGGTCATACGATTGTGGCCTTAACTTTTCAAATGATGCACCAGTCTTGATCTATCAGATGCCCAATATTATGAACATCATGGCTTTCAAATTGAATGATACAGCAATAAGAGAAGGGTTACTTGTTTTACTTTGACAAACATTGTAATTCAACACCTGATATGATGTCATCACGACGTCGTTGTTCAAGCGTCTTCTTCATTTTCCGGTTAAAGTACATGGTAAGTTTCAAGTCCGTATGAATTTCACATTTTTGCGAAATTATTCGGAGAAGGTTCGATGAAAAGAAGAAGTTACAACAAAACAAAACAGTACAATGGGTTTTCGGCTGTTGGCCGAAAACCTAATACAAATAAATAAATAAATAAATAACATAACATAACAAATAAAACAAAAAGGAAATGACACACTCAAACAATAAAAACAGGTTTTAGCAAAATAATACATCGATGTAAAATAACGTAAACTTTTTAGATAAATATTATTCAGAATCAGGTCCATATCAAAGAAAAAAGCTGCGTCAGCAAGACAGGCCTTATGTTATATAACAAAAGTGTACGAACAACACAAAATAAAGATAACAGTTTAACAATAATATAAAATACAGTATTTGATTGTTTTGTACAATTTCAGTTTTCGTTTGTTCTCGTATTTCTAAAGGCCCTAATTTTTACGGAATTGACGGACAAGATAATACCTTTGAGAAAATCTCTAGTCAAACCAACTTTGCTCATTTGATTGAAGATTGTGTATCAAAAAAACCCCGATGTGGGTCATTATGCAAAATTGCATACACATGTATCAAGATTTCAACCACCTAAAAATCAAACTGAATGCTTGGTTTTTTTTTAATTGAAAACACCGTGGCAACTGCAAGAGGCACAGTTGCTTTAATATACATTCAGGAATATGAATCGGCTGCTCATTTGTCGGAATTGACTGAGAATACATTTAACATGCCGCAGTGTCCGAACCGGAACTTAGCATAACTATGGAGGAAGAAAATAATTTGTGCGTATCTCAATAGAGTCAATAAAATAATTATAGCTTACCACAGCCCGGTATGGTGATGTACAGTACCAGCACAGCAACCAACACAAGAAATCCCCGTCGAGCACCACTGTCCGCCATCTTGTTCCCCTTCCAAATCTCAGAAGCACCAGGGCATGCAAGCAAACAAGCAATTTCACCACGACCGTGCAATGGAAAATTTAAAATTCAGCGAATTTCTCAAAATGTATTCGTTGTGCGGTGTTCGTCTGCGTTTGGCGAGAGATGCACGAGGGTACGAATAATGTTAATGCATGCAGAAAGCCACACGCTACACTGACAGACGGTCACTTACGGTCGATCGATGCTTGGGAAGAAACACAGTGCAACCTGACTGCCGTGATTTTACTTAATGATGTAACTCTCCCAAAAATTGTATAAAGATTTATCAACTCCTTACTTTTGAAGCAAATTAGAATCAATCTGGATTAATGGTTTATGTTTAGGTTTTTGCAACAAGCACTTAAGGGCTTCGGAACGATCGAAGAAATCAGTAACTTAATGTCGTTCACTTCAATCAATTTAGGCCTACATGTATGTTAATTAATTAGGCTAATGGTGAGTACATTTTCGAAATAAAAAACCCAGAAAAGAAAAAAAGAAAACAAGCAAAGGTCGAACTTAAATCAGACTGATAAACAAACTGACAATAAACGTTTCTGACTAAGGGACTATCGCAATTTTCCCTCGGATAAGACCTGCACACAAAAGAACAGTTATAAATGTGCGTGTGTGTGGTGGGTGGGGGGGAATTACGTACACAACATTGCCCCCAAAACTAAAAAAAGAGAGAAAAAAAACCAACAACAACAGCTTGTAAACACTCCGTATCTGAAGAATCGATAGGTTAATTTTCAATTGCTGCAGAAGTTGTAAAGTTATGTCTATTTCATGAAGAAGAGGTAAACAAAATATAATAGGCCTCATCAAAAAAGATTGTTTACCTTAATATATAGGCTATGTTTCCATTGATAACCCTAGCACGAAACTTCAGATAAAAAAGAATTCGAATAAATTGTATAACCAGTTTTAAACCACGTCATTGAAGTAGGCCTACCCCAAAACAAAACATTCGAATGGGTAATGACAAGCACTGGCTCATGTCACCGCTATCGACAACGTTACTAATTAATGTTCCATTAATTGATCAGATACCACCTGTCTATCCATTTTATCGTCCACTTAATGGGCAGGTTATAAGGCACGTTACGATTTCAGCGATAAAACCATCGATAGCCGAACCTGGCATCCATAATGACATGAACAGTTGCCACCCCCAGCACTTCGATAATAAGGACCCCGATGTGAACCATTGAGGGGGTTTCTCCTTTCTTAACTTTCCCACATGATCCATTTCGCGGTAGTACGGAAGTGATGGGAATGTGCCTTTGATTATGCAAGTATGGAATTCGGCAAACACTCAAGAGTAAATCACGAAACAGATGGCTATAAGGCAATCGAAAATAAGTATAGGTAGAGAAACAAGCAATGAGGGATAATTTGAAATTTTCAAAAAATTGTTTGGTTTTGTTTTCTACCTATATATATATATATATTGTGATGGCCCTGTAGCCAAATATCTTTCTCATGGCATACTCTAAGTGCCGAATTATATGCTTGTATCATCTAAGGCACAATAGACTGTGCAAGTCTCGCGCTTATTTGAACTTCCGGGACCATTGTGGTCCCAACCATATGGAGATTTACGTGGGCAAGATTTTGTTTTGTCAATTATTTTAGTTTAACGTGGTTTATGACCATGACAAATACATATGTTGTTGGGAATGTACTACTTAGTGATACAAAATATGAAGTAAAATCAATTCAACAATATTTTGAAGAAAACTCGATAATTAAACTTGACCTCAGCTTCCGGTTGCTGCAAAAATTTAAGAATTTTGTGCTCACCTCCGATCACAAAAAAGTATGTAAACGATTGTTTTGGATGCGCGATGATAATCGACAGATGCTATAATTGCAACGCGAAGCCTTTTCGTTGCAGTCTATATGGTTGGGAGGCGTCAGCGTCCTCTATAAACTGCGCCAAGCGTTAATTTTACTTCAATAATAATTAACATGTTATTTGTGTATTTATTATACAAACTAAAATTGATTTTATAAACATGTAATGAGTATTTTTGTTGCTCAGATTTTGCCATACGATATAATTTAAAAACAAAGATTTGATTTCAGAGAAAACAATGTTCTTCGTTTGACGTGTTTTCCCGTTCTGATACGCGAGAGACTTGCACAGTCTATTCCACAGAATCCTTTCCCCCAGCTGCCCCACAATGGTCATGACGGTTCTATGTCACTAATCAGTCCAGAACGAATCATTCTCAAGGAAGCAACATAACTACATACAATAACCTGCTTTACATTTTTTATATATTTAATAAAAATCAAAATACAAAATTAAATTGACACCATTTTGGTTGTCTGACGATATATTACACATTTCTGACATTTTGTCCTACAAAAGGTGTCACGGCTCCATTGGAACCGTGGTTTAGATTTATCCCGAAGACGAAATTAGTACACTTTCCCAACCGTTGCGACGTATCCCAACTTCAGTTCTAGTTAGAACCACCATCATTTTTGCTAAGCAGTAAAAGTAACCATAATTATTTCAGATTGCATTTATTTATTTATGTATCAATTTATTTGTTATTTAACTATTATGATTATCTTGATATAGGTTTCCCGGCCAATTTTAGCAAAAATTCATTCAATTTCATGAACACGCATTCAAATTCACGCATTTTCCGCTAATCCACTCAAACTAGGGTTTCTTTTTAGCTATTAATGCATTTGATTTCGTTTCCGAGCACACATTATTTCGTTTTTCTCATTCAGATTCGTTTCAGTCATTTTAATTCATCTATAGGAATTCAAAACTACACTTTGACCATTCTTAAGTTGAATTTCTACAACCTATTTACACTTGTGATGAAATTTAATGGTTGACCAGCCCTTTGCAGCATGGCTTTTACGAAATTGAATGAGTCTCGCGGCCTAGTGAAATTGATTGATCTTTTTCGACCAGTGAATGCTAAACTGGTGAAAGTGAATTACTCCTTTTGACTGTTGAATGCTGATTCAACGGAGCATTCATCTTGAAACGAAATTGAATGAGACGGGTGATAAAATGAATGGATTTGTGTTGAAATTTGGCCTGGAAAACCAATATTACAATACAAAACAAAATGCGTGAACTCAATCATCTACGTGGGTTTGTTGAACCGCCAATGACTAAAATAATCTAGGTAGGCCACAGTAATGATGGTTGACGAGATGCATGGTAGCTGAAATAGTATTTTCGTGGTGTAACCACATAGCCAGACACCTAGTAACTATACGTATAATACTCGATGTAGAAATTGCATCGGGGATAAAGACTACAAATTAGTTTTTTACCAAACGCCGGCTTCCCCAGGATGCAGGGTTCACGACTTCCGAGTGCTACCCCAGAAGGATGCCTGTGCCCCCCCCCCACACCACGAGTCGGGAAGGTACCGAGTAAACATTGTTTCAAATGTTCTCTATAATCTTATCTTGTTTCAGTTCGCATTGTATTCATAATGCAAAGTATAAAGCGAACCACACCATTTTATCTTCATATAATTGATCATTTTCACGAGCGAAAGTATAAAGTGAATAAGGCAACAGCTTTCCCATCCCAGCGCGTTACAAGGCAATGAACGTGGGTTCAGAACGATACCTGCTCGTCCTTTAGAATCTCTCAAACAACCTTCACCAGTTTATTTTCCCCCAAAATATGTTTTTAATGTTTTTGTTTAAAGTCAATCATTGCAAACAAAACCAACGAAAACATAACCAGATGACCAACTCAATAACAACTATAGAAGGCAAGAATGTGGCACTAAATCAGTAGAGGGCGGCATTGCAATTTACAGTTTACCCTACATTAACAATGACATCGTGTAGGCCTAGGCCTACATGAAGACAGAACCATTGGAACAACCTTCAAAGTAAGCACAGAGCTGTGAACTAGGTTGCGACATAGATGGACCAGATTTCTTTGGTCACGTGGACGTGGTTGCTGCTGGATTTTTGGTCAAAAATTCAGCACAACCAAATGTTCAGTCTAGTCTGGCACCATGCAGAGACAACTGAAAATGGCTTGTAATCGCAAGTTGTCGCAACTCTCTCAGTTGCCAGAATGAGCACGCCCTCTAGAGCCATTGTCAAAAATGATAATTAGGTCAAGAACAACTATTTACTATTTTTCAAATTTTAGCTATTTTTTCCAAGATGGCCGCCATGCTAAATATGGTTGGCCAAGGTATATTTATTCGCAGATGTTGTGTTATTTGAGTATACTGATGCAATTTATGATAAAACAAATGATTTATAAGACCCTTCAATGCAGAATCGCAGCACCATCACCTTCGACAACAGTTCTCCGATCTGAAAACAACGCCCAGTTGGGTTTGGTGCCAAGACATTGATGATATTTAAGTCAGGAGAATCACCCTTTTAGCCCACAACTAGCTAGGGACTGCACACAGAATTGTAATGAGAAAGTTGGGAATTATTGAGGCAAAGCTGCTATTTTGGCCCATCTAATTGGATTCAGGAGATTCAAAATATCAGAGATGCCACTCGGGTTTATCCAAAAAATTTGATTTCAGCTTTAAATCTTAAACAAAAAAACAAAACAAAATTCAAATAGTAAATAGTTAAAAAAAGGAGGCGGCGGCCAAAAAGGAGGCGGGCGGGGACGAGAAACTCGTTTGTTATTTTACTTGGCCTTATAGCATGGAGGAAAGGTTATAGCGCCCTCAAACGAGAGGTTCAATTCCCATACTCAGTCTAATACTTGCCTTGACATTTCACATTGGGACAATTGATACGCCAATGGGGACTGTGAATAGTCAACAAACTTCATTACGTCAACGTGACGTCATACATTTATAAATCGCTCCCCCCTCCCCCGTGCTTGTTACGCATAACAAACGCATTTCTAGTAATAATACTGATTCACATCAAACAAAACCTGGCCAAAAGTAAATCCTAAAGAAATAACTTGAAGAGCAAAAAGTTTGTTCTACACGGTATCAAAACTACCAACATTGCATTTTTCTGAAAATAGAGGGGGAAAAAACACAAACAGAAACCAGGTAAGTCAATGTTGGCAAATAACTTGATGGACACTTCGCAATCCATTCTGAAGAGAGCATTTTGTATTCTTAAAAGCTCCGTGAAAAGCTTTTAAGGAACACACACATAACTGTCGAGATTTCATGTGTGTTTGCTGGTGAAGCACGTTGTTAGCATAGCTACAAACCCCAGTTTCGGGCGGTAACATGTATGCAGCGAAAAGACTCAGCTTTTTTTTCTAACATAAGCGATCAAGGCTCGACAAATAACATTGTTTTTGTTCAGTAGAAAAGCTGACCCGTTGAAAAAGTTCCTGAACTTCCTAAAGAAACAGCTGTCAGAGAAGACTCAGAGTGCCTGTGACTTGATCTACTTTGCTAGCAGGTCCGAAAACAGATAGAACAGTGACGGATTCGGGTGCGACCTGAAAAGAAATCATGTAACTCCAGATAAATAAATCCCCTGAAAAGTACGTGCATTTGCAATGAATAAGCCACACATGAACAATGGGTGTGGTTTCCCTGAGTTTCCAAGCTATGGGCTGGCGAGAAGTGCCGAAGTAAGCAATGCTGTTGGTATTCTAATCACAAGCTTAAAAGCTCAAACTGCATTCCCATGCCAAAACTCCCCGAAAAAGAGTTTGCAAGAATGCCTAGCCTACATTTTAGTTCTGTTCAATGTCATTGTTTCTGTAGTGAAGTTCGAGTGGTTTTACACCCCTATGTTCCAACATCCCTATGTTTCGACACCCTTATGTTCCCACACCCCTAGTGTACTTTGCTAATCTTAACCCTAACCCTAACCATAACCCTAACCCTAGCATGTACATCATCAGGTTTTTTTTTCTCCTTCGGAACACAGGTACGTCGGAACATTGGGGGGGGGGGGGGCTGGGGTGTCGGAATATAGAGCAGTCACAGTGTTACCCTTCCCCCGTTTTTTTTAATTGTTGCCCCCCCCCCCCCACACACACACACACACCTCGGGTGGCCATCAATGGTGACAGTCAATGAAAAAAAAATTAAACAAAATAAATCAAACCCAGGCATGCTGCACAATGCCAGAGATAGATATTCAACACAAAACCTACCCATATGCCCCCCTCCCACTCCCATCTCTGCACAAACTTGTTTGACTTCTCGTCGGTTCTAGTTCTCAACCTATTGACTATTATTAGTGCTGACTTCTCAACAACCTATTGACTATTAGTGCTGACTTGAACTCACACCAGACTTGGAGTGAGACTAAGGGAGGATTTGCAACCCCAGTAACCTTAATTGAAACAAAATACAAGTGCACGATTAGGACAAACATGTACACCACTATATAAATATTCACTTGTTAATTTTGAATCCAAAAGCTCACTAATTATGGACTATATAAAGTTCATACTAGTAACGATCCTCCAGAGAAGCATTTCTGTCAGAGCCAAGAGGATAGCACTTTAAGACACATGTATTTACAAAATGCTTATTTTGATATGTGCAATCGAAAATAGGCATGTTCAAACTATAAACAGCTTTTCATCGTTTTCACTGAAATGGGTGACCGTGTATTTTGTTGAATTTTTCACAGGTTGGCTATAGGGCAACCTCGTCCCCATGGTTTACTTTATTTCCAACCATACAATAGTAAACCCTGGGAGGGAAACTCCTTACTTGGACCCTGATTGGACAACGACTGGTGTACAAAAGTCTAACGTAAACATGTTAAGTTGTACTCATTCAGTATTCACCATGTTCACAGCCAGACTATTCTAATTTGCATACGTATCCAATTTTTTTGGATATGCAAATGATCCAATACCAGGGTGAGAGAGCGGTCAACCTCGTACTGCTCGACACACCGTGGGGACGAGGTTGGTTATAGGGTGTTTCCATTGAACACTTGGAGTGGGAATGAATCTATAGTACTCTTTCAAAAAAATAACAAATACAAAAGTAACAACAAATGTGAACTTTCCTACAAAGCAACTACATGTGTATGTGTGTTGATATTAAAGTTCTTTCGATTTGTTTAAGATTGATGTTCTAAACTTGGAGCTAGACATAATCTACATGTATGTATACTCTAAAGAAAAGGACCTTAAAGGACAACAACACATGTAGAAACAATAATATCACAATCCCAAAGTAGTATGGTCAATGAATGATGGTGCTGTACAATTCAGTGACACTCCAACACTGTTGACTTGAGATCGACATAAAACCATAAAGGTGTTTTTACATGTTTTATGGTTGAGGTCTGCGTCTAAGTAGTATACTCACATTTGTTTGCCATGTTGACAGGGTAATTGGCAAAGACAAATATGTAAACAAAAGAACCGGTTGGTGGAGCATTTTAAACCTTCTCATAAATGATGAGACAGAAGTTTTCTGTGCTCTGACCATTTGCATTCGAGTGAGCTTACACACGAAAAGACAAACTTCATACCTCGCTATTTACAAACAAAACTTTACGCTTTGTTTGAAGCTTTGCACGGTGTGGATCGTAAGAAATACTATAGTAGTATTTTTGCGGGTACAACCATGTGTAAAGCTTATTTGGGAGGAGTGTTGGTTCTGAGAAGAACCGATGTGGTCTCAACATTTTAAACAGTAACCTCTCTCTCCTGAAGATGAGCAGAGTATAGTGTTCTAAACGTCCGGGCCACAGCGGTTCTTCTCAGAACCAACAAGAGTTTTATACACAGTTGTACCGGCAAGTTTACTGCTATAGCTTTTCTTAAAACCTTATGCACTAAGATAATGTCTTTGCAGGGATCCTCTCCCATAAGAGACACATCAATACACATTCCAGGTAACCCCTACTCCCCACTGAGTTCCATGGTCATTCTACCAATATTGTTACAATACACAACCCAGGTACACCTTGTTTTGCACTGAAGTGAGATGTTATCCAATGTATCTAAGTACCTGTCCATTTAAACATGTCCCTATCCCAACCCCTACTCCCCACTGAGTTCCGTGGTCATTCTACAAATAATGTTACAATACACAACCCAGGTACAACTTGTTTTGCACTGAGATGAGATGATATACAATTTATCTATGTTACCTGTCCATTTAAACATGTCTCTATCCCAACCCCTACTCCCCACTGAGTTCCGTGGTCATTCTACAAATAATGTTACAATACACAACCCAGGTACAACTTGTTTTGCACTGAGATGAGATGATATACAATTTATCTATGTTACCTGTCCATTTAAACATGTCTCTACCCCAACCCCTACTCCCCACAGAGTTCCATGGCCATTCTACCAATAATGTTACAATACACATCCCAGGTACAACTTGTTTTGCACTGAGATGAGAGGATATCCAATTTATCTATGTTACCTGTCCATTTAAACATGTCTCTGCCCCAACCCCTACTCCCCACAGAGTTCCGTAGTCATTCTACCAAAAATGTTACAACCCTAGATACAAAAATTGGCATTGAGGTAAAACAAATAAAACAAATATAAGAAATAATAACAATCATAACTGGAATTATCATCATTTTTTTCCCTGACACATAAAAGGAGCTCTTTCCTTGACCACTTAATGCGTACAAGACTCAAAGTTATGTACCTGTAAATGCAATCAGAGTGCCTTAGTGTAGGTTGTGCCATATATGTGTTGTTTCCTCACCGTGGAGTAAACTGTAACTGGATATAATTTGGGGGCCTTCCCTGTATCGAACCATTCATTTGTGCATGTTTTTGATCTCATTTGGAGGTGTGGGGGGGGGGTGCAAGAGGAGGGGGGGAAGGGTACGCCACTGTTTAGATAGCGGTTAGGTTATTTCAGGACTACATATCATGCATGTGTTCCTGACTACACAACTGGCATGACTGGAGCGTCTTGGAACCAAGACTACATTGGTTGAGTTTATCAGCCAGGATAGAAAACAAAGATGTCCTCTCACCTGTGTAATTCCTGCATCTTGAATTAGATGACTCGGCAGACCCATGATTGTTGACCTCCTCTGCAGATCCAAGAGATGGTTCGCATTAGAGCCAGACAGTACTATACTTGTTTCACTGCAAATGGACACATCAAATCAGAACGAAAACACACTTTATTTCTCTCTATCAAGTACTAAACCACAAGGGAAACTGACTGGGTAAATTGTCAATAATTTCTGTTGAACAAAGACAAATTGACTAGAGCGGGATTTTAATCAAAGACCTCTGGTTTAACGTGCCGGCACTCTACCAACTGAGCTATCTAGCCCTATGTTGGCAGTGTCCCTATTTGGTCAGTATCTTTGTTTGGGGGTGCCAGTCAGAAGCCATGCAACCGTTAGCTGCCGTGTAGCCAGGGATCACACCCAAGTTTATGATAAGGGAAACTGACTGGGTAAATTGTAAATAATTTCAATTGAACAAAGAAAGACAAATTGACTACAGCAGGATTTGAACCAACGACCTCCGGTTTAACCTGCCGGAGCTCTACTATTACTGACAGAAGAAGTAACAAGTTATTAATGTTTACTGGAGTGACAAAACTAGGGTACAATTTAAGGGGGCACAATGGGGGTGCACCATTATTTTTCCTCTAAGGGGGCTCTTCTGACCGATTCAAACTGTACTTTCTGTTTACATTTTCCAAAACAAGCACCTTTTCAGTGTTCTTGTGATGCCATTTACATGTACTATTTGATGTGGAGGTAAAACGTATGTATGAGTGTAAAGATACAAATAGTTTTAAGAACATTGAAATTACCACATTCTGGTAATTTTGAAACTCAAAGGTCAAGATTTCAAAAAACAGAATGGGGGGGGGGTCAAGGGTATTAACTAGGGGAACGTGCCCCACCACCCACCCTCCCGACACCACGCACGGGCTAACTGAAAGAAGTAGGAAAAACACCTTAAAGCCTGGTTCATACTACACGCGAAAGCAAAAGCAAAGCAAATTTTCTGGTGTCACAATTAGAAAAACAGTGCGTATCGATTATTGCTTCTCGAAAAAATTCACTTTGCATTCGCTTGCACGTGAATTATGAACCAGGCATAAGTTGTCTTTTCTCCAAGAAGCGTTTCAGAAAAAAAGTATTGCTTGATAAATGTATCGCCTAAGCAAAATGAGCAGAGAACTACTCATAACCCGTTACTGAAAAGTAACATGTCTGTTATTAGATTGTTATATGTGTGTAATGAAAATTGCACACACACAAGGGACCCTAATCCAACATCAAAACAAAAACAAACAAACACACGCAAAACACATGCGCACAAACACCCATATGGGGCAACGTGTTTAAGCACGTACATACGAAGTGTGGATCTGAGAACAAAAGAGGTCCACACAATGTAGGGACTTGAAACACTATGTGGACTCACACATGTCCACACAGTGTTTTTTCCAGTGTTGGAAAAAATGTTTTTTGTTAAGTGCACAGAACAAAGGAATGTCCATAGAGTGTATGCAGTACAGAGCTGAGTGGACTTGAGAGGGTTCTAACCAAAGGATTGATTGAGCATAACAACTGAATACATGTAAAATGGGATAATTGGAAATTTGGCTTTGACTCAGCCTTTTGTCAAGACCTTTGTGGCTATAGACAGCTGTGTAGCTGCCAATTGACTGGAAGTGGAAACCACACTTACGAGTGGTGAAGCTACAAGGCCTCTCTAACTTCTCAGGAACTTATAATGTTTTCCCTTTTTCCTTGAGTTTTGCTACCCTCCACAAAAATGCAATTCAATTTGGAAAAAGCCTTGTGGTCTCCCCTTCCAGACTCTTCAGGCAGTACATATGCTTTATGTAAAGCACGAAGACCTTGACGGCGAAAGGAGGCTACAGAGCTTTGTCTAAGACAAAAAAGGCCTTGACGACGAAAAGCTAGCCTTGACTTAATGTGAAAACCATTTAAGCTGACATGAATCTTGGCTAAAGTTCAATGATTTGGTTGAAGTACATAGAGTCGTCATAGCATGTATATTGTGTTGAGTCAATGTCTACATGTACTCATTACCAAATCATTTAGGAAAGTAAAAGTGTTTTTCTATAAAAATGGTGACTGCTCTATATTCTGACACCGCTATGTGGCGTGTCGTGGCCGAGTGGTTAAGAGCACCGGACTCAAGCTCTGGTGTTTCTGATCAGCAGAGTGTGGGTTCGAGACCTGGTCAAGCCACTTGTGTCCTTGAGCAAGGCACTTTATCATAATTGCTTTTCTCCACCCAGGAGTACAAATGGGTACCAGCGAGAGCTGGGGAGTAACCTGCGATGGACTGGCATCCTGTCCAGGCGGAATAGAAATATTCTCAGTCGTTTAATGCCAAGGAAACCGGGTATAAACACCGGCCTGATGAGCCATATTGGCTCGGGACAAACTTTACTTTACTTATGTTCCGACAACCCTATGTTCCGAAAAAAACCTGTGATTTATTCGCTAGGGTTAGAGTTAGGGTTAGGATTAGGAAAATACACTAAGTTTGTCGGAACATAGGGGTGTCGAAATATAGGAGTGTAACCATAAAAAGAAATTGAGATTCTGTCTCGATTAAAGCACATGCAGACATGACAAAAGAAGTGTGAGGGGCAGCAACTGAACATCGTTCATATTTGGCGTGTCGTGGCCGAGCGGATAAGAACACCGGACTCAAGCTCTGGTGTTTCTGATCAGCAGAGTGTTGGTTCGAGTCCCAGTCGTGACACTTGTGTCCTTAAGCAAGACACTTAACTATTATTGCTTTGTCCTTCGGATGGGACGTAAAGCTGTAGGTCCCGTGTGTTGTGTAATGCACGTAAAATAACCCAGTGCACTTATCGTAAAGAGAAGGTGTTCGCCCCGGTGTTCTTGGTTTGATCGGCAGCATATTGCGCCACAGCACCTTGTAAACCATTACATGGTGCTATAAAGGAATAGGTCTCATACTTCAACGTAGCTACGCATACCTTGCATGAAAACCATATGAGCGCCTTGATATGCCCCTAGGGGTGTGATCAATCGCTATATAAGAGCCCAGTATTATTATTATTATTATTATTATTATTATATTTGCTGACCTTTCTGAAAACTTTGAAGAAAAAAAGTGAGAGAGAGAAACAAAGAAAATAAAAAATAAACCGAAAAGATCCGTCTTTTTGAACACCTTTAGTAAACATTTTGACACAGAATCTCAGATCCAAAGGGCAATGCCCCTTTGCAAAGGTACAACAGCACAAAGAAAAACTACGTATTTTGTGTTCTTAGTTAAAACATAAGAACCGCCTTTTTCCATTTGTTTTTTTATTTCCCCCAGGTCCGAAGCATTTTCCGCAGGAACAAAGTATTTCCAAAAATATTAGTTCCACGGGCAGCAGGGCTACCAAAGTCTTTCATCATAATGTTTAGTCATCGGAATCAATCACTTTGGAATCTCAGCTTATCCAAATATTGTTTCTACCATCGGCAGCCAATTCAGGATGACTCCCTCCATCTGATCAAGTCCCAGTGGGAGCCTATACTACTGAATCAATATCACACGGGAAAATAATGGAGAGAAAGAGAGTTGGAACAGAAAAGAAGCCACCTCCCCCCCAAAAAAAAAAACAAAAACCGCCCACACACTCAGTAAAATAAAATAAAACTATTATAATAATAAAACTGCAACCCAAAATGAAATAACAAGAAAGTAACAAAAAAGCAATGGTGTCATAATGCAGGCATCCTGATCAAGTCATTGGGAGCAGCAGAACGAAAATCAATAATTAGTTTCCTTGCACTGTTTTTCCACTGACTGAGGAGAGAATCACGGCCTTATAATAATACCTTCCAATTTCCTTCAGGGCTTTCTTTTTCTCTTTCTCTATACACAAATTCGAGTCCTACAATTGTCCATGGCACACAGACACACACACACACATTTACAAGTGGGCACTGTGTGTAGAAAGACGGTGGGTGTACTTTTAAGGTGGTTGTAACAGGTTTGTTCACCCCAAAGTCCAGGACCCAATTTCATAGAGTCTGCTAAAGCACAACAAGTAGCTAAGCACAATCAAATTTTGCTTACCAGAATAAGGTTACCAGCCATACTACCATGTCACATGTACAAATTGTGACTGGTGTCCTGCTCATTTCTGCTTAGCAGACAATTGTTAAGCAACATTTTTCTGCTTAAGAAGCTCTATGGAATTGGGCTCCTAGCAACCCATTTTAAAAGGGTTGGGTGCTTGGCCAATTCCTCCCAAAGTCACCCCCCCACCCTTTTCACCCTTACCACCATCAGGTGTTTTCTAGGCACCCTGCTAAATAATAAGAATAATAATAACAATAATATAGTCTTATATAGCGCACGCATCTACCAATAAGGTACTCAAGGCGCTTGCACAGACAAACAGTAAGTTTTTCCCGCAAGGTATGTGGGCTACATTTTTGAAGTATGAGACCTATTCCTTTACATAGCACCATGTAATGGTTTACAAGGTGCTGTGGCGCAATATGCTGCCGATCAAACCAGGAACACCAAGGCGAACCCCTTCTCTTTACGATAAGTGCACTGGGTTCTTTTACGTGCATTACACAACCCACGGGACCTACGGCTTAACGTCCCATCAAAAAGACGAAGCATGCGGTTAAGTGTCTTACTTAAGGACACAAGTGTCATGACCGGGATTCGAACCCACACTCTGCTGATCAGAAACACCAGAGCTTGAGTTTGGTGTTCTTATCCGCTCGGCCACGACACTCCACATGCGACACAGTTGTTATGAAAACCCTACTAAATGCAGCAAAATGCAACAGAGCTGAAATGAAAACCCTGCTAAATGCATTAAATTGCAACAGAGGATTCTGTTGCATTGAGAAGTGAACTGATTGACACCAGCCTTGGCACTGGGCATTTACCCTGCACCAATATGCATTGAAGCTTACTGGGAACTCGGATCAAATGCAGACATGCAGGCCTGGCCGCTGTTACCCCTAGTCTTGGCCTTGGTGCCCCTTCAAAAGTTTCCCATAGACTTTAGGAATTTTCCCAATGGAAATGCCCTTTGCAAAATTAAAATGGCCTTGCCCCCTCAAAGATGAAATTCCAGGCCTGACATGTCAAGGCCATGTAGAACCCTGCTAAAAGCAGCAGAGTGCAACAGAGTATGGGATTTGAGTGGACTGCTAAATGTAACAAACTACAACAAGTTCCATTAGGCGCATTTTGTTGTATTTGGCAGGGATACGGTTAAAGGGTCTGTATATGTTTGGTAATTACTCATAAAAATAATGGCAATAAAAACTTACTTGGTGAGAAGTACAGCAGCTTTGGATAGTATAAAGCATTTTGAGAAAAAATTCATTATGAGGTAATGTGGTTATGGAAAAAGATATCAGTTTTAATCCAAACAAATTTGAATCTGAAAAGCGTTTCTGTCAGAAACGTTTCTCAGACTATGTATTCCAATTGCAGATTATTCTTCCTGCGTGGACATAACTGCTCGAAGTTTTCAGCAATATCTCAAAAATGCATTTTGAAATGAAATTTTCACAGGTGAGTTTTACGGTATATATCTACAACTACATAGGACTGAAACAAACAGTGGGTTCCAATTACCAAAAGTATACAATCCCTTTAAGAAAGAGAGGCAGCATTTCTGTATCACACTGTACATAAGGATGTCCGCTTCATTGCATCTGATAAGGTAGTTATTGCTATAAAAACTCTTGCAGTTTTTGTATTTAGTTAGTTTTTAAGTGCTGCCATTACCATTTCTTATATTGTCAATCAGACTAACACGCCTATAGATCTCTGTCATTCATCACACTACGTTTCTTTATATTGTATTTCACTGTGTCCATTTGATGAGTATCTTGAGTAAATGTATAAGTTCAACGCAATGGACAAAAAACAACACAAATAAAACAAAAACAAGTTGTGTTTGGTTGTCTGAAATCAGACAGAGAGACGGATCAGTCAGGGCGAGAAAAGACTCCAGTGTCTGGCTATGTTGTATCATCTGACATGGTTCAGGTAGGGGTGAGTGACACTTGCAAGTGTGACGATGTCAAGTTGAGGTTGCTGACCCCAATAGCATGGCCGTGTCAGAATGAGGTAAACTGACACCACCTATCTAACAATAATCAGATTGAGGTAACCCATACCTACAGAGCAGGCTTTGTGAACAGCTATTTTTCCTTGGTTAAGCCTCCCCCCCTTCCCTACCTCTCCAACACAAGGTACAAAAGGACGTTGTACATGAATCCACTTTGATATAAGTTCACAGCCTAAAAATGCAGCACTATCTGACTATAGGAAATATGGAAATATTGTGAAGTGATACTTTAAAAGGTTTTATATTTCAGATAAAAGCATGAATGAATGATGATGTGAATCTTAAAGTCAAATATGGAGACTTCACAATATTCACATTTCACATACATTATGACTTCAGAATGCAACATGTCTATATGACCTCAAGTATCTGGCTAACTGACACCATAAGGGTGGAACTGTAAATGCTTTGAGACATAAGTCTTTCCGTACAGACTAAGAATTTTGTTAAAAGTCAGAGCTCAAGTTTTAGAATTACATTTAAATAAAGTGCCACATTACATGTGTCATCAGTGTCATTGAGAATTTGTTTGCTGTATTAATGGTATAGCATTGCTCCTCCGTCTCCTTTTGTACAGAAAATCTTTTTAGCGAACAACAGCTGGTGATTGCTAAAAATGCTCAGAAGGTTTATTACTCAGAAGAAACATTCATAAGGTAAACCTTAGGTGGTGTACATACCATGTAACCTTTGTTTACAAAAAGAGTGGCGTTGTAGATTCTAGGGCCTTTCTGGCAGGCAAGATACTTGTACTGCACTGGTCATAAGGGATCAGAAGGGCTAAACTCAGAAGGTGTAGACTCAGAAAGTGTATACTCAGATGGTATATACTCAAAAGCTATATACTCAGAAGGTATAACACTCAGAAGGTAAATACTCATAAGGTATATACTCAGATGGTATATACTCAGAAGGTATATACTCAGAAGGTATTTACTCAGAAGGTATTTACTCAGATGGTATATACTCAGAAGGTATATACTCAAAAGATGTATAGTCATACTCAGAAGGTATATACTCAGACAGTATATACTCAGAAGGTATACAATGAAATGATGTATACTGAGAAGGTGTACACTCAGAAGGTATATACTCAGAAGGTATATACTCAGACGGTGTATACTCAGAAGGTATACACTCAAAGGTATATACTCAAAAGATGTATACTCAAAAGGTACATGTATATACTCAGAAGGTATATACTCAGAAGGTACATGTATATACTCAAAAAGGTATATACTCAGAAGGTATATACTCAGAAGGTATACACTCAGAAGGTATACACTCAGAAGGTATATACTCAAAAGGTATATACTCAGAATGTATACTCAGAAGGTACATGTATATACTCAGAAGGTATATACTCAGAAGGTATATACTCAGAAGGTACATGTATATACTCAGAAGGCGTATACTCAGAAGGTATATACACATACATTTTACACGTCCTCAGAAGGTATACATGTTCTCAGAATGTACTCGGGCAGTGACACTTAGATGGTACTGTATATACTTGACCCAGAAGGTGTATTATACTTAGATGGTGTACTCTTTTTAGTATCATACACAGTTCCTCTACATGTACATGGTGTGGATAGAGTAACAGTGTGGATGGCAATGAATACTGAGGGCCAACAGTCTCCTTTGTAGCTGCAATTAAAGGTAGGTTTGGTTTGGTTTTTGTCAAAGTATGAGTGATATACAGTCAAAAAATATCAAGAAATATACAATATAAGTCATCTGTGAAACTTTTGGTCGAATACAGTGCAAACTTGATGAGAAAACGGCAACAAAATGTCACAGTATTTTCATCAAGAACGTCGAATCCATCCACGTGAAGCGAGGTTGACAGCTGATACCAACCGCAGCTCTGGCGGAATTAAGGGCAGCATTCAAACGGAACAACACAGAGATTTCCAAAAGTCGCCTGCAGGCAATCTTTGGAGATTCAAATTGTTGTGAAATACTTTTTTGATTTCTAATCACCGAGGACACTTCAGACGAAATAATTTCACAGGATGCTTACTACCATCGCCACTTTATAACAAGTAGGCTTTCAGATAAAAATTACACAATTTCATTTTGGGGTCATAACCAAAGTATGACCCAGCCTTTCAATCTTATATCTTGTTTCAGTACATACCCATGAGTCCCCCATTGTAAAAGCAGTGGAGCATACGTAACTCCATCATGAATCAATATTCGGTACAGACCTAAACACGCATGGGCAACCTGCAACAAAATCAAGCAGAACATACAATTAAAGACAACAAAATTGGTAACCCTTGGGCAAACTGATTTCATGAAGTTTGAATCCGAAAGCTCAGTGATGAAGAAGTTCCTTCCGCTACCCATCATCTAGAGAAACATTCTGTTTGAAATATTTTCGAGGAAAGAGCAATTGAAGACCCCACACATCACTACCGCTTTTCTTTGATTGCCACAATCTATGAGTCCTATGAATGTGCACTCAGCTACAAAATAATGGGAAAATCTTAGGTTGGCACAAGAGAGTGGACCATTTTTTCTAGGGGGGCACTTCTGGCAAAATAAAACCATAGTTTCCGTTTGCATTTTTATTTTTTAAACAAGCCCCTTTTCAGTGCTCTTGTTATGCTACTGACTATTTTTTAAAAACATAATCCGAGGTGGAGATAAACAAAAATACAATGTGTGTAAATAGAAAAATAGTGTTCAAAGTGTTGAAATTCCTAATAGCAGCTTAAAAAATAAACCAGTTTGTGCTGAAAATGTTAAATCTCAAATGTCAAGAAGTCAAATGGTGGTGGTGGTGGTGGTGGTGGGGGAGGGACACCATGGGTCGGGGACACCATGGGTCCGGGGCACAGAGTTGGACAGTCGGGGGGGGGGGGGGGGGGGGGTGGCACGTGCCCCCTGAGTCCCCACACCTTAGTTACACCACAATGTGCAGTAAATCACCACCAAAACCGTCCAACACCTTTTGCATAATTTGTACTGAAATATGACCACAAGTTGGTCTGGCCTCCCCAATATGGTTATTGAAATATCTGAAGGATATTACATTTCAAAGCATGAAATGCTAAATTTACCAATGATTTCAAGTTCTTTCGGGGCTTTGTTCATTTTACATAACAATGAAGCACATACCAGTGTTAGTAGGTCACAATCTACCAAAGTAATTTAATGAGAATTTGTTGGAAAATCAGACTGAACTTAGTAGGAACTTTATTAATGCATGAAATGGGTCAAGTTATTTATAAATTTGTAAAGACTCATAACATCTTTTTGGTTTCACTGTTACTAAACATTTCATCATAAAATCAATTTTAGGAGATTCAAATTAGGACGAATAATAAGAATCCATGATTTGTTCTAGGTGTTATTTTGCCAGAACACACAGGTACTTCATCTTGATGCATCGTTCTATGTACAATAAAACAGGTTAAGCACCAATGTTGTCAAGGTTATTTTGTACACGAAATTATGTCGATGACTTATTCCAGACAATACACAAAACAAAAAATCAAATTACCTGCGCTGCAGTCTTTCCTTTTCCCATCTTCAATTCTAAGTTGACCACAAAAACCATCTTGACTTCATCCTCCTCAAACGTAGACGTAGGAGCAACCGCAGCAGTAGTTACTCCCTCATACATGGAACCCACCTGAGGCAAATGGGAACAACATAAGTGTACAGACTAGTTGAGTACAGTGTCGTCATCTACTGCTATGTCATTAAAGGTATTACAGCGTTGCCCCTTAGCAGTGGTCCGCTGGCCAAATGCCAATTCAAACAGCCAAGGACCAGTCAGAATTTTGTCCAACTAGTCTGGCTGGCTGGTTTATTGCTTGCCACTGCTACATGGAAACCACTGCTTACATATTGCTTCCAAATCACATGGTTCGATGCTAGTATATATGATGCGATCAAGCAAAATGAGTCGTTTGTCGACCCAGGTCATTTTTCATTTTGTTATCATTTGAAAAGAGCATAATCTATCATTTAATACTGTTAAAATTCCATGTTGATACCACCTTTGGTTCAAAAGTTGTGAAAATAGAAACACGAAGAGATGCGAGCGAATGGAACTGAGAAAAGGGGGTTTAAAGTCAAGTTGATTATTGAAACTACATCGGCACATTTTCTTTCAATGCGAATTTTAACACTTTGTTGATGTTATTTATCAGGAGGAAAGTTGAAAATATAAAACAAGATATATTTTGGCATTTAAATTTACAAAGAAACTTGTTTTTTGAAAATTTCACCCCTGTTGGCCTGTTTTGGCTTGTTTCTCCATACTGATTTTTCCGACAAATCACTCATTTAGCTTGATTGCATCACATATGTTGAAAAGAATATCCAATAAGAAAGCTGATGGACCAGCGAAATGACAAGCTAACTTGTCCTGCTGGCTAGTCGCTGAAAAAGTTAAGGGCAAACCCAAACAGGATTGGTAGATCTGACAAAATAGCCCCAGACAGCGCTCTTTTTTTGTGTGTGATCAACCATAAACGTGAAATAACAAACCTGCTCAAATTTAGCCTTAATCTGTTGTGTGAGGTCAAGAGAAAATAGTGAAATCCCATACTCAATTTTCCGCATGTAAACAGATTTTCCTTAATTTTGGTTGTAACAACCAAATTCAGCTGTTGCGTTTTTTTAAAGGTTTTCAGATACAGTTTACTCAAATATGACTTGGAGGGAAATATTTCACAGACAAAATGGTTCAATTCATAATCAGTAGGCTTTCAGACTAAAATTGAATAATTACGTACAAATAAAATAAACAAACAAAAACAAACAACAACTCAAGAATCCAACAAACAAACAAACAAACAAAAAACAAACACCCCAACACCCCAACACAAAAACATCTGTGATAAATATCCAGACTTTGAATGTTTGAACCATGTAAAAAGTGCACTAACACCTTGTTGTCAGTATTAATCAAAACAATTTTCAGACTTTATCTATTTGAAAATGAGTGCAACACAAAACTAAATTTGACCTTAGAGCCCCTCTTTAACAAAATTACAGGCCAAGTTGGAGCATGTCTCTGCTCTTTTTTATAAAACCGACCAAACCCACTTTGTCAGACTTCGGTTGTACAATCGCTCTTTGATCAATCAATACAACACGGAGGCACGGCTTAATGGATAGATCGATTCTGAGGCGAAGGAGATTTGTCTGTTCAAAATAAGAAAAAGAAATGAAATCGGTAAAACTTCCTGAGAGATCTCAGATCAATTGTACCTTGCCCGCACTTGCAACAGCTTGTCGTACTTGTACCTCAGTTTCCTGTGCCCCAAATTGCCATGCTGCGGCCTGAAAGTCAAAACGTCGAGAGAGGGATCAATCAATTAATACAATAAAAGGATGTGCTCTCAATCTAAGCATTAGTATTTGGTTTATTATGAAGCGCCGTATTTGCTTCTTAAAACTACTCACAACATTTCCTTTCCCTCCTGCAGTCTTGCCAAATTTGTTATAGGCTTGGTGCTTCATAAACGAACAAACAAGCAAAAAAAATACAAACGTTGCCCAGCATTTCCATTTCTGACCCTTCTAATCTGAGCTCCACATGTAGATTAACTAAATTGTACCACAGATGCAGCATTGCGCCATAGATGCAGCATTGTGCCATAGATGCAGCATTGTGCCATAGATGCAGTGAATTAGAAGCTTTTACACAGAAACTGGTTGTTTGTTTGGAAACATGAATAATAATACAAATAATAATAACAATGGGTTCTTATATAGCACACATAATTATATTCTAAACGCAGTAACTAGATCACGCATTGTACCCAATGTTATCATTCCTGTTCATCATATAAACTAAAACCATTCCTCAGACTTTCTCAACTACCAAGGGAGCAATATACAAAGGAGATTCGCCTTTTTTTGTAAATAACAAGTTTAGGATTGAACAACGGAACTTTTACTAGCATGGGACTTGAACCTCTGGATTAACATGCCAGCGCACGACCAACTGAGCTATCTAGCCCTAATGTTGGCGGTCTCCCTATTTTATCAATATCTTTTTTTTCGGGGCTGCCAGTCAGAAGCCGTTCAACCTGTAACTGCCGTATAGCCAGGGATCACACCACGATACAATTTACGATACAACCTGGGAAGCTGCAGCAGAGGGATCACCTTAAGGGGATGCGACTTTGAACTTCAAATATCAAGTAGTAAACCACCAAACCGAGGCAAATTCCCTTGTGGTTTATGACTTGATATTTAAAAAAAAAAGGTAAAACAAAATTAGAAAACAAGAATTATAAATTCCTGAGAATTCTCAGATCTGTCGTACCCGACCTGCACTTGCAAGAGCTTGACTTTCCAGGTTGATATCAGTTTCCTCAGTTTCCTGCATCTCAAAGTGCCATGCTGCAGCAGCTGCTACTGAATTAGAACCAGTAATTAACAGAGCCTAGAAATCAAGATGTTGAAAAGGAGATCAATTCATTAGTACAGTACAATGATATGCTCTCAAAGCATTAGTTTATGGTTTATTATAAAGCGTCGTCTTTGCTTCGTCAACTCTGCTCGAATCCCTCTTCCCTCCTCCAGTTTAACCAAAGTTTGATGGGCTTGGTGCTGCATGAAAAGGAAAAAAAAAAACTAAAAGGAAAACAAACCAAAATAACATACATTGCCCAGCATTTCTGTTTCTTACCCGCCTGTTCTGAGCTAAAAAATATAGATTAACCGTTGTGCTATATATGCTAAGTTAAATGATCAGTTAAAGATAGGACTAAGGGCATTTAGTGTACTAGAAATAGCTTAAACCCACAGCCGGTTGTTTGTTTGTTTTGGTAAAATGGACAATGATAGAAATTACTAATTTCTTAATAAAGGGAATAAAAGAGTGGTGACGAGGTGTCAAACGGCCGTTTAAAACTGGCAGGGTCGAGGCTGTGCAATTTTAAACAGCCGATTAGGCCTAACTCTTTTGCCGGAGAGTTAAGACCAAGTCACTAATCTTTTATTCCCATTCATAAATACCCTTTCTGTTAAAAAGCGTAAAGTTTCAGTAAAAACTGTAATTGAACTTGTCTTTTTGTAAAATGTTTCAATTCCTGTGCTAAGGCTATTTCGGCAGAGGTCAAAATGCATGCAACGCTCAACGGTTGTGCGTACGCGTGAGCTCGAATAGATTTTTTGTTGACTATGCATTGATTGCATTATTAGCGGTCACTTTAGCTATGAATGCCGAATGCACTTTAGCCGGCAGGTCTTAAACAGCCCCAGCCATGTCTTTCTCAGCGATTTAATACCATGACAAAAACATGGTCATTTGACCACCTTTCAACAAAACTGAAGGAAGAAATACAAACGAGTACAAAACTGAAGTTAAAGATGGATCAAAGTTAGGCTTATTATCAGACACCGAGTGAAACGCTGGCAATGTGTGTGCAACAACTGCACCCCCCCCCCAAACCATGACAGAAATGACATGGCCCAGTATGCCACGAAGGCAGAAGACTGCACTGAATTTCGATGGAGGATATTTTACTGTTTAGATGATCTGTGGAGGGGACAGTAGGTAAGATTAATTGAAAGGGTGTATTCAATTTCGCCGGAACTTTTCTACAAGACAAATCCTACGGAGCTCAGTTCTAACGTGAGTACAACGGGAACCACCGATAAGTTTGAGGTATTTGCATTTGTTCTGTTCGTATCTTTTTGAGTAGAGTAAGTCTAGTTCATGGCAGAGTGTGAGTTCGATAAGGACTGGGTTCTGATGTTTGGGTGTAATGATGTCCGGTCGGAGACTCTCTGTGAGAAGGTCAGGTGATGGGAACCCTTGGAGGTCAGCAAAGAGACTTTGTTGCTGGGACGGGTGAGTGGAAATGAGGCAAGCGACCACTCACAGATGAGTTTCAAGATTTCATCTTGCCTCAATTTGCCCTTTTCAGAGTGCTTTAGGACAGTTGTTCAGGATGTGCCTTGAGCATGTTGGAGTTTCTTTGAGGCAGCAGAGGGGACGGTTGTTGTCAGGTGACGTACATGTACCCCAGCGTAGCATGTTTGATTTGGAGGGAAGGCAGTTGACAGGCCTGGCAGTTGATAATATTTAGCCTTTCTGCTGAGCTGAAAAATGTTAGCCAGTACAACATGTGCGATATGGTCAGACCACTTTGAGAAGTCTGATTAGAAAAGATGGAGTTGAACAGCTTTGTTGAGAATGAGGGATTGTTCTGCAAACTTATCTATTGAACTTGAAGTCCTTTCATGTTGGGCCCAGCGAAGGGAATGCAGAGAGGCTGTTTTAGGTGGACCTGCCTCAACATGGATGTCCATCAGTTTAGGCCCAGAGTCAGAGTACAATGTAGATGCTTTTGATCTGGCTAGCAGCCGAGTCCAATAGGAGGTACCTTAAAGAAAATTTAAAATGTTCGTAAAGGGTACTGAGGAGCAGTTAGCTTAAACCGGCTACATTGCGAGGGAGTGTAAGGTGAAAAATCTTTGATGATATCTTTAGGCGAAGCCACTTGCGGATGAAACACAGAACTTTGGAGTCCAGTTGACGCTCGAACCAGGTGATACTTAGATTGTATGAAGTGAAGCGCCATGAGAATTGTGAGCGGATTGGAATATTCTTGCATCAACTCCTGTTTCCTGACAGGGTGTTAAAGTTTACAACAAGCATCAAGAGAATGGATCATGGAGGTTGTCTTTTCCTTAAAGAGCAGGTTTGACATTTAATCGGTGAGATCATTGTTATAGTTTCAAGTTTCAGGCAAGATATTGGAAACAACCATCAACTGCGACCTGAAGGGATGTGGTCATGAGCGATGTGCAGTTGTGGATCACACTGTATAGTGTGAAGATCCCCTTTTTGCAATCACAAATGAATGCCATTTGTCTACACGGATAGTCATGGAAGACCAGGAGAACACAATAATGGGAGCCCGGGCTTCCTTATCACCAATTGATATTATAGCTGCATCGTCAGCATATACATAAAAAACCTCTTGACGACCCATACGACAAGACCAGGCCTGAGATCTACCAGCAATACGCTTGATGTTCCCCGAACTCGCTTGGCCAGTTACAGGGACAGGACCTTTTCCAACATAGCACCAAGACTTTGGAATTCACTTCCTGAAGACCTCACACAAATCCACAACATCACTCTCTTCCAGCAGAAACTTAAAACACACTTGTTCACGCTTGCTTTCCCTTCAATTTGATAATACCTTTTCTTGATTTCTTCAAGACCGGCGCCTCTGAATGTTCTACAGGAAAGTGGGCCTTACAAATGCTGTGTTATTATTATTATTATGGGTTACTATTATATTGGTGAAGGCATCAGTGGGTTGATGACTCATTGCCCAACAACACTCCAAAATAAGTATGAGGTTGTTTCTTAAAAGTGATTGTCAAGGTGTTAAAGGCAAAGCTGAGTAGCAGCGGAGACAGCGTGTCTCCTTGTAGCACTCCGAACTTGACTTGAATTTTGAGGTGTCATGAATGCAGGTTGAAATGCTGATTGTAGAAATTATTGTATACCTACATGCAGTAACTACAGGTAGATCAAGGCACTGTACAACATTATCATCCCTGTTCATCACCCATATTAAAACCATTTCTTGAACTTTCTCAACTCCAAAGTGAGCATCCCCATCTGTACAACATCAATATTATATTATTTTAGATCTACATGTGTAAGGGGTTAGTCTAACATTTTACTGTCTCAGCCCTTGCAGGTTCCCACTTACATGTACACCTGGGTTAAGAGAAGCAGTTTATGGTTGAGTGTCTTGCTCAAGGACACGTGTCATGACTGGGATCAAACTCACACTCCAATGACTAGGCCATTAAGACTAGGCCATTGACGGCCTTATAACTAAAGGAATCTTTTGAAAATACAACTCAAATTTGATTTTGTACAGTTGTCTTCATTAGCAAATTACAACTCTGTCCAACAAAATCAAGCAAAACCACAAAGATCAGTGTGGAGGTCAGGAGGCATGTACTAGGGTAAACCAAGAATTAAACCAAGTGCCTGGCAATGATCGGCAGGAATGAAGCGCGACCAGGCATGGGAGGATCGAGGCTTAATGGGGCAATCCCCTTAACCTCCCCCCTCCACTACTTTCAAGAAATTTGTTTGCGGAAAGAAAGGTCAACTCCCTGATGCCCCACCCCACCCCTCTCAATCCCACTTCATTTCCACACGAAACTCAATTTCTTCTCTTCAATTCAGTTGTAGCTCTGTGGAAAAGCAACCTGTGTACTAGTATTACCTGTTCTGCCAATGGTTTTGGGATGCCCATTCCACAGAGTGTTTCTACATCTTCTTTTCTGATTGTCGGACAACCCTCCGGCTCTTGTCTATCTCCGGGAGTGTCCTCACTGGGGGGCCGCGTTGACTCACTCATCCTGGGGACAATGGGAAAGAAGATAAAATGTCACAAGTTTGACTGATCTGTCACAAAACTCATGGAAGCGCATGCTTTCAAGAAACAGATTGTCAACAGATTATGTTTGAATGAATGCTAATTGCTCAGTCCACACACAAGTTCAAAGGACTGAGATTTCTGCAAAAAGTGGGTTACGTTTAATCTTTAATATCATCGCCATGCCTAAGGTCAGACCTCGGTAGCCTATACTTTTAATGTGTGAATTAAGAGCATTTTTGTGCATGTGGGGCTCTGTCTACATGTGCATCTGTTGTTGTCATTCAACTAAATACCAATAATCTTCATTCCATCAAATTGTCTAAATATTTTGTACTTTTTTTTCTTCTTCCCACCAGTGTTCTCACTTGGTGTATCCCAACATATGCATGAAATAACAAGCCTGTGAAAATTTGGGCTCAATTGGTCATCGAAGTTGCAAGCAAATGATGAAAGAAAAAACACCCTTGATTGTACAAATTTGTGTACTTTCAGATAGGAATAAAAACTTCTTGCAAGAAGTTTTTTTATTATTTTAGTGAAAAATTACCTCTTTCTCAAAAACTGTTACTTCAGAGGGAGTAGTTTCTCCCAATGTTTTATACTATCAACAGCTCTCCGTTGCTCATTACCAAGTTAAGTTTTATGCTAATAGATATTTTGAGTAATTACCAAACGTCCCCAGTGCCTTTAATGGATATGATGTTCTTAAATAAAAGAAACAAAAATAATAAGGCTGGGGATAACATCTAAGAGAGGGCCAGGCCAAGACCAGGGGAACAGAGGTCATTGCCTCCGTGTAATTTCAGGCCTCCAAAAAACAACAATGGATATAAAACAATCCCAAATAATTAGCCACAAATAAAAAGTACACGGGAAAAGGCCAGACTGAGGAGAAAAATAACTTTGTTCTTGGAACCAAAAGGGTCAGTTGGCCAATAAAACCAATAACTAGAGGGAAAAGAACTTATAGAAAATAGAAGAAGAAAAAAAGAAATAAAACAAAGGAAAACACATGTGAATAAAAAGCCTAATAACTGAACAACCCTTAGGAATCCTGTAGCTCAAATAGGGAAGAAAACAGTTGATGGCTGATAATAAATTAAGATGAATAACAAAAACAAATATTCAGTAGGCCTACTGAGTTCTACAGTCCAGTCAGAAATACTAAAAAAAGTGTTATTTTATCCCCAGAAAGGAATTTGGATAATCAGAGAACAAATTGATTCCGAACAAAAAAAACATACATCAATACCACAAGGTGCAATACAAAGAGTTTCAAAATCATGATTGAATGAATGAGGTGAAGGGTTATTAAATAATGTAAATGTTTAAGATTAATTAGAATAATCGGCATCAGGGTTATAATATTAAATGCTGAAAGTGTGCATTTTCTATCACTTCTTTTTTGTCCAGAGCTAACTCTCCTCCCAAAGGAAACTGACATATACAGTATGAATGAATGTACGGGTCCACATGTTTACTTACATTTATAAGTTAATGCTAAGAACTCGTTTTTATTTGTTTACAATGATGCCCTATTGTACATAATGTACAGGAATGTGGGATGATTTCATAACTGGACAGATTCAATAATTGGTCAACAAAGGAGTGCAATGGGTATGTGATGTTTGAAGCTTTGCATGGTGATCATAAGAAAAACATACAGGTTTGTATCTACACATACATACATGTTCATGTAGTCTGCCATCAACTCAGACTTCATCAGGACTTCAGGACTGTGTGCAAAAGCACTGCTCAGGCTTACTGTGTCATTCATAATTATTAATAAATAAATAAATAAGTTGGATTTAATAGCCTAGGTACATTGTAAGTAAACTTGGGAACAACCATTATAAAAATAGGTCTATCTTTTGGGATTTGAGTATTGGTTCTATGAGAAGAAATGGTGTGGTCTTGACGTTTCAAACCTAAATCTGAGCTTCGAGAGAAAGAGCAGAGTATACTGTTCGAAACGCCCAGACCACACTGGTTCTTCTCAGAACCAACACCTCTCCTAAAAGAGATTTATATGGTTGTACTCGCAAGTTTACTGAACTATGTTTTCCTTCATGCACTATACAATGTAGGCCTACATTGTACATGTAGAGGTGATGGGAGTTAGGATACACTACGTTAGCGCAAACACATGTTTATTGATGAAGCCAGGAGTTTGTACTGCTTCAGAGCAGACAGTACATAACATGAATTTACCATTTTGTAAATCCAGTAAATATAATATTTGGAAATACAGTCATAATTACCCAACATAATAACAGAATGTTTGTCTGTCCATAGGTTAGGGAACAAAAGCATCTCGCTTAACCTTATACCTAAATGCTGTCTTTAAATTGCTGCTTATTATTGAACCTTTGTGTACCTAGTATATCATACCCCATACTATATTGCTTTTGTAATTTCAACATAAATGTGCGTTATTGTATTATTGTATTGTGACAGCATTGAAATAAATGTTACTGAATGAATGAATGAATGAATGAATCATTGTACAACTTACGCTCTGTACAATGATCTATCTTTAGGCCTATGTATGCAAAAACACATTTTGAAGGCGCCAATAGATTATTAACAGAGCACATAGCTGGATTAGGTGGCACCATTCCAGTTACTTCAATAAATGACATTAATAGGGACTGATTGTACACATGTATGTAAATGTAATGCATTTTCACCAACTAACGTCCCCGCTAATGTCAATATTATTCCGCCAGACAGTCCGTATCCACATAATTTAGTATTACCCCCTAATTTAAAGAATCCTTCATCATTCAACGCTTAGGCATCTGTTATTTTTATCCATCCACCATTATAACCCCTCGCCCCAACCCCAACACTAAATCAAATGTTAGTAGCCTATATTTTTTTCTAGAAAAATAATGAATAGGCCTACATGTACTTCAACGATGTTGACAAAAACAGAGGCCACTTACCGAAAACAAAAATTGCCAAATTGGAACACATGGTCCGTCATAGCTCTAAACACCAAGTCTTAGGGATGTGACTATAGGAATTGAGCTAAGATAACCGCACGTATGTCAAAACCACCATAGACCCCCCAAAAAGGCTTATTTTTCATGAATTTGACACTTTGTGATTTAAACAAGTGCATCTTCAGCTGTGTTTACATTCGGTAGGTCTAAAAATCTTGCTGGAGATGCAGGAAAGACTAAACAAATAGCCAGAAACAAATCCCTCAGAAAGTATGGGTTTGAATCTGAAAATGATTCTCATTATAGTTGGCAAAGCATCCTGAATCATAATGGAAACATCGTGCACTGACTTATAAACAAAAAGACAAGGAAGAAATTTTAGTTTTATACATCGGAGGAAAACCCCTTTAACATGTTTAAAGACATTGGACACTATTGGTAATTGTCAAAGACCAGTCTTCTCACTTGGTGTATCTCAACATAAGCATAAAATAACAAACCTGTGAAAATTTGAGCTCAATTGGTCGTCGAAGTTGCGAGATAATAATGAAAGAAAAAACACCCTTGTCACACGAAGTTGTGTGCTTTCAGATGCTTGATTTCGAGTTATGAGGTCTCAAAATCAAATTCGTGGAAAATTACTTCTTTCTCGAAAACTACGTTACTTCAGAGGGAGCCGTTTCTCACAAATGTTTTATACTATCAACAGCTCCCCATTACTCGTTACCAAGTAAGGTTTTATGCCAATAATTATTTTGAGCAATTACCAATAGTGTCCACTGCCTTTAAGGGAAAATTCACAATTCACACAGTCAGGGCCCAATTTCATAGAGCTGCTTTTAAAAGCACACAAAATAGCTAAGCACAACAAAATTATGCTTACAAGATCAGGGTGACCAGCCAAATTACCATGTCAAATGTATTTGTGACTGTTATCCTGCTCATTTCTGCTAAGCAGATACTTGTTAAAAGCATTTTCTGCTTAAGCGACTCTATGAAATTGGGCCCTGGTAGGGACTGGAAACCCAAATTCACATGCAAGGCTCCAGTCCAGGGTTCGAACCGGGTGAGTAGACAGAGGTACAATGCTAGTATGAGTTACTGGACCCAACAATGCGTTAAACAAACAAGTTTTAAAAGATTATCTGGCATGTGTAGGGTCTTGGTGAACACTCGTTTTGGTAGGCCTATAATTTTTATTAAGAATCTCCGAGCTGACAATCACGGATTTAAACATCGTTGGCGCCATGATCATGAACACTGATTTGCTGAAACAGCGGCATTATCCAACTAGTCGTTTTCGTGTCACTGCTTCGTGCTGCTTTAACCCTTCGAGCACCGCCAACGTTCTGAATCGTCATGCTGAATATCCATCCACAGGCTGCCAACGTTCCCTTAAGTTTATAGACTGGTCCCCTGTTTCTGTCTGCAAGGATAATTAGGCCTACACTTTACTGAAAAGTGACGTCAGATGTCCAGACTACCTTGCGTTCTACCCTTTAAGTGCCGCCAACGTTCTGAAACGATACTGAATATCCATCCACAGGCCGCCAACGTTCCCTTACGTTCTAAATTTTTTGTTTTAATGGCCGGCCTGTGGATACAGAATTACCAAAACACTGCCGGCACTGTAATGTAAGGGTTAATGCAAACTGTTGTTATATCGGGTCGTTGTCGAACACAAACAGAACTACAGTATGTGTACGATGTTTACCAATGACCGATCGGCAAAGGTCACATGTTCAGCACTTGATTAGATCTACTGATACATTTACAAGTGCACTGCTTGCTGCTGCAGTACCAGCACTGGATTGTGTCTTGCGGTGGTGATGGGGCTGTGTGTGATGAATTGATTGCCACAAGCGCCTTAAAAGACTATTAGAACAGCGAGATGACAAGTCATACTCCTCATCAGTCAGTGTGCATGCACACATCAGTAAACATCATGGCGCCGATGATGTTTTTAACGTGTGATTGTCAGCTTGGAGCTATTCTTTATCAATCTACACCAAAACAAACTTGCACAAAATCATTTTAAGTACTCTCCAAAGTTAAGCAATGGTTAGTGACAACTGACAGCAAGGTACTGAACTGAGGGGCGGGGGGGGGGGGGGAGAGAATTTAGCCAAAAAACGTGAGTCTTAACTCAAAAGATCATCACACTTCCTGATGCTATGTGTGGTGCTGGGACCAGAACTTGGAGGAGGGTTTAAGCGGACGGAGGGAGTCCAGCGTATTGGCAATGGGGCTACCATACCATCAGTCTCAGACCACTGTCACCGAGCCAATGCCCGTCTACGCCATTTGGGTAGGATACAGCATTTCTGCCTGGCTTCTGTTTTGACCCACAATTATGACTGAAATTGTAGGTGACTGGGTCACTGAGTAACATCTAGCACTTGATATATTATAATATTATATTAAATATTTGACCCATTTGTTCATCACAAAAAAAAGTGATGGACTGCACATCAATCAGTTTACCAATTATAATTACACCCACTCCCCAGCCAGTAACTGGGGCACTAGGACTCGGAGTAGGACGACCGCAGATGTCAAAATTTCGAAAACACGGTTTCCGAGTACAGCGTCGCAGTTACGTAGGGGTTACTACTTACTACTGCTAGGTCTACTAAATGACATACATTACTGTACATTTGTAAACAGAGAGTAAAGAACACCAGAAAGGACCCACACAGACAGAGAGGTATAGATAGGCCTGCAATCCCTGCACGTCAACAGCCACATGACATCTGCTGAGGCGATTTTTGTGCAGAAAAAAAAAGATCGAGATGAAGATATAGACTAGAGTCGGTCTAGCAAACCAGAAAGGATAGTAAAGTTACCACTTCAAATTGGAATCAGTTCTAAGTATTTCTATTTGTTACTCAACATTTGGCACCATTCATTGCTTTATAATACAAATTTCAAATATTATAATCTTAAAAACTTACGTAAGCGACGTGAAGATAGTGTGAAGATCAAACCATAATAAATAACATAGACAGGTACCCTAAATAATAATACCTCACTTACGCGATACATGCATCTGGGAACTGAACGCTGGCAAAATGAAGAACGCCCTCACTCGTTCGAGGGGGGAGACCTGGCTGATGTCAATGGAAGTGCAGTGCTCAGAATCCTGGATGAAACACAGCATCTAGTAGCGTCTGTGGACACGGTTAGAAGAAGACTCGTTCACTCGCAACTTGGTATAACATTCCTAGAAACGGCTATACGTACAATTAGGCTACTCAAAAAATGAAACATTGTTTGGGGCATTGTGAGATATAGTTACAGGCACTGTAGGCCTACACGTTTGGTAATTACTCAAAATATTATGTTAACATAAAACTGACTAGGTAACGAGCAACAGAGAGCTGTTGATAGTATAAAACATTGTGTGAAACGACTCCCTCTGAAGTAACGTAGTTTTTGAGAAAGAGGCAATTTCTCCAATAAAATAATAAAAGACTTCTTGCAAGAAGCCTTCATATCTGAAAGCACACACATTTGTACAACAACGGTGTTTTTTCTTTCATCATTTTCTTGCAACTTCGATGACCAATTGAGCCCAAATGTTCACAGGTTTGTTATTTTATGCATGTTGGGATATGCTACACCAAGTGAGAACACTGGTCTTTGAAAATTTCCAAACGTGTCCAGTGCCTTTAAATCATATAGTTACATCATGTCCGGCCTAATGGTCTCTCATCGAAGATCTTTCATGTTAAAAGTATCTTTAGGCCTATTTTTTTCTTTCATCATTTTCTTGCAACTTCGATGACCAATTGAGCCCAAATGTTCACAGGTTTGTTATTTTATGCATGTTGGGATATGCTACACCAAGTGAGAACACTGGTCTTTGAAAATTTCCAAACGTGTCCAGTGCCTTTAAATCATATAGTTACATCATGTCCGGCATAATGATCTCTCATCTAAGATCTTTCATGTTAAAAGTATCTTTAGGCCTATTTTTTATTTATTTTTGTACCGTTATAATGATCTGAAGTGAGGTTGCTTCTTTTCGCGTATACTAGATATAACTGTGACGAGGTCACAGCCATTCGGCTACAGTAGTTGTAGTAGGCCTACTAGTAGCCTCCACACTTTGGGGCACTCAGTTATGACGGTGTTTTTGGACGTCTGAAATGGCCCCCGAAGGATATAACATTTTGGGAGACCCTTTTAACTTTTCAGCCCCCAGCCAACGAAAGAATCGTTTTCCGGACTGGTCCCGGTCATGGCTACTGATCAATTCATGCCAACTTTTCATAAAGTAAAGTCGTCCCCCACCCCCCCCCCCCCCGGTTGGCAAACGCATTGTCAACTGGTTCAGTGGATCAGTTCCGTTTTGTTTTTAGCTCCATGGCAAGGTCATCCGCTTTCTTCATCCTGTAGACCTTTACTGCAAAAACTGTCCGAGCAGCCGCGGAGGGCAGGCGGGAGGACCAGCCTCATACTTTGTTTTAATAAGCTATATAATGTGTGGATCAATTCCGCTGATTTTTGTTTTAACTAAACACCCCCTCTTTCATCTGTTGTGATATCTGGGTGAGTGAACTCAGAGGTTGACAAATAGTCACTGGGAAAGCTGTGTCCCATTATAATGTGCACACAAAAATCATACTGTGTGCACAAAAACTTAATCCTTTCGAAATGTACTATTTTTTGAAAGCTATAGTAGTGAACCAATGTGCAAATTTCTAGAATGCTTCAATATTTAGTTCAGTTTAATATTCCCGTGCCTCTCGTGTGCCCCCCGGGGATCCAACATGTAAATCTTTTCCCGTGGCTGCTCGGAGGGTTGATTCTCTAGGTATCTATAATTATGTGACAACACCGACACGGTGTTAATTTCGCCAACGATAACAACATGTTGGTGTTGTCACATTTAGATACCTGAAGAATCATTTGAACACCTTAGTGTCATTTTTGTAAAACAAAACGGTGTCATTTTTGTAAAAAAAAAAAGTATCAAAATTAATCACGCGGCTTACAAGACTCTTCATACAGCTAGTTTGAAATTTAAGATAAGTGATTAGTGCAGCTCAGTGAGAGGGTGACCATGCCCCCAATCTATACCCCTGCGATTGCACTACATTTGGGGATAATAACCAACGGCTATATTATTGCAATTCGTCAACTTCTCCCTCACCTGAGAACTTCAATACATGATATCCCCACCCATCAATGTGAACGGCAGTTCGGCGTGTTATCCTCGGGGGTATTACCCTAGCTGAAACAACAAGAACAATGATTAGACCTGTGATTGGCAGCATTGTTGTTTCTTGGCACGTAGTGAAAATGTTTCATGTGTTGTCTAGTATACACACACTCTTGGAGAAGACGATGTCACATGATCGTGTTTCGGGTAATGTTTAGCTGCTGGCCACACTGGCTCCCTGTTCCCAATCAGATCAGTGAGATTCAAACCTCGGTAGCATCATGTTTAGTTTTATTTTGTCTTTCCTGTTCACCGACGACAAGGAGCCCATGGGAAAGGGCAGATGCGATCCCCACAATTTTTTTTTGTTTGGATCTAGACATCACAGTTTTACACTGCAGGCAAGCCTGTCTCAATGGTGGTACAGGGGATGTTTGGGATGAACTACGGAAGAGGGTTTCCCTTTAGTTTTCAAGCAGCACTTTAATCCTTTCTCTGCCTACTTTAACAATATATTTAAAAAGAATAAGACAGAAAGAAGAAGAAGAAAAGAAAAAAAAAAGAAGAAAAAGAAGAAGAAGAAGAAGAAGAAGAAGAAAACAAAAACTAGATGAATTCGCGTGGAAATATGAAGTATCTTCAAATCAAGCGTGTATCATGGCTTGAAAAGCCTTGAGAAGGAACCGTAATGGCAAAATGCCCCAATTCATGTATGTATGTTGGTGCTGGTTTTTTTTTTTTTTATCATTCCGTTATTATAATTATTATTATTGTTATTATGATCATTACAGCTATTGAAATTCCCTTGTATAGGTACAGCACTTACATTTTTCTGTGTTAATTGAAGTGACCCAAAGTTTATGTTCACGACGCCAGCGATTGGAATTGGGGAAGCTGCAGCTTTGTGCTTATTTTGGGATCTGCTGAATTTTGGTCAAAGTATTACTTATTTCATTGCTTATTTTTTATTGATTTTCTCTATTTGTTTTAACATGTCAATAGTTCTCCGTGTCGTGCATGCAGATCTTCGTGATGTTGTGCAATGAATAATAATTTTGTTTTACAACACCAATGTTACACGCGTAATGTATGGTGAAAGGAACCGATTGCCATGTACAATTCCCTCTTGAATTGGTTAATTAACAACCAAAACAAAACAAATTAAAACAAAACGATATTATACACACTGGTATATTTTTATGGACCTGCCAAAATACGATATCAACGAAAGCGCCCCCTGTTGGTTATCAAATCTGATCACGTGGTTTTTTACACCTTCACATTATTATTTTATCGATCGCACAATCAACACAACGAGCAGCCTACTTCATATTGCACCCTAATGCAGCTGCATATTTCCTCGGTGGCCAGTTGACCCATTTTATGCACCGTTAATGCCCAGGAAGCCGGTAGGTTAATGGCCCTGTCACACCTTGACGATTTAGCCAGCGTATGCCGACGTATTATTTCTCTAAAATGTGATACGCTGAACTATCGATATTTTGTTGCAATTTTGGGCGTATACATAGCGAATTCATAACGAGTTGGACGTATACATTATCGTGATAGTAACTTATATAGAAGGTTTCGATTACTTATAGATAACTTATTCCAACGAATGCTCAGCGTGTTGTCGGCGTCCAACGATAGTCTAACTTATGCACAGCGCGCGGCAGCGTATATCGCCGACGATCACGTGTCGTAAAAGGCTGGCGCTCGACGATTCAAACCATAACTGACATTATCTTGACGATGTCGACTTATGAATAACTTACAAGTAACGTCTGTGAACGTGTGTCAACGATCGCATAATTTACCTACAACTTATGGCAATACGCTGGCATATACATGTACGTTTAAAACTGCGTGCATGCGCAAAATTGATCGACGACCTCGACGTACTACGACGTATACCAGCGGGCTTCAGCGTGCTCTTAACTTATACAAAACTAACCCATAACTTATTCGACGAACGCTGACAGGGCCATATAATAATGGTATCTTGCTCACAAACCAATACAAAAAAAAGGGAACTAAGCGTAAGTTTTCCCAAAATGCATGTCTCATCAAAAGGGCTGACAAATTAAAATAAAACAAAACAAAACAAACCAATAAGTAAATGTGATTTTTAATCAAACCTCGACATCATATACAGGTCACATTAATGTCAAAGAACATTGTAAAAAAAAAAAAAAAAAAAAACACCCAAAAACCAACTTTTTCCTAAACGGAATTAAGGACCTGGACGTGCAGGAAATCCATTACCAGCCATGAGTCTCTATGGCTTTTTTTCTCAAAATTTAGAAATTATCGATCAGTAAAGTTCCACTAGGTTATTTAACAGTGTTGAGCAATGTGCAACATACCTTCATGATATTATTTATAAGACTGTCATTAATTCAGTAAAGACGTTTATTGTGTATTAAATCTTACTTATTATTGCATTGTCTTTATTACTAATAGGGCCTAATGAGCAAAGAAATGCAATTCTGCCTCTAAATTAGTTGTAAGGGAAGAGCATCTCTCGAAAACCAAAAAGTTATGATTAATAAACAAAACCAGCTTGAAGGATTTACATTTGTATGTAAAATCAATTTTAATTTTATGGCTATTTTACCTCGTTCTCTTATATTTTAAAATGTATATTCCGATTTTGTTTAGTATACGAGTTAGAGAATGTGGAGAACATCTATTGTTGTTTTGTTTTTAAACTTCTAACAAACGCAACAGTTAATAGCAATTAAGGCTCCTCAGAGTACAATTACAATCAAACAACAAACACGACTGTTTTGCTTGATATTCCCCAAGATTGCCTTCTAAGACTACACAACAATACAACATTAAGAAGACAAAAAGGTGAAGAAAAAGAAGATGAATAGGGGGGGGGGTGAACAGACAAACAAACACACAAACACCCCAACAAACAAACAAACAAACAAAACAAAAACAACCAACCAAACACCCAAACAAACAAAATAAACAAAATATACAAAATGATACAAATGAATGTCGTATGATGGCACCGGGTTGCCCAGTGCAGAACATTCGTGCCCATCAGTGCATGTTTCCATATACATAAATTAATAAATAAATAAATAAATACATAACTATTTATCCATATAATAGATATATAAGTCGCCAACAGAAGGCAAATTGATGACGAAGTCTGTCTGCCTTTCGTAATTTAAACACTTATGCAGACTGAAGCTTTATATTTTTTCTCTTTGTATTGAAATCCCATTTAATTTTTAAATAAATTGCATTTCATGTATGTATAGTTCTATGCCAAACATTTTAGTTTCGCCTGTACCCAAAACAATTGTGTATCATTATTAAAACAAACGATACATTTACTTCTTAAAAAAAGAAGAAACAGAAGAAGAAGAAAATTAAAGAAGAATCAAGAAGAAGAAGAAGAAGAAGAAGAAGAAGAAGAAGAAGAAGAAGAAGAAGAAGAAGAAGAAGAAGAAGAAGATAAGGAAGACAAAAGCACCGTCTTAATATAAACTTTGGCATTCCTCGGGGATAGATCGAGACAAAAATGTTGAATACTGCCGCTGCATTGAGACAATGATGCCTTTAGGTAGCCTTACTGGCACCCGTGTCAATATTAATTTGATTGTTCCCCGGGGTACTTTGTGCACGGATAACCTGGGCAAGTCACCCTAGGTATTTAGTTTCATTTTAAAGGGTGTAAGATCGGCGCTGGTAATTTTGACAAACATGATTTGGTAGATTCATCTTGATAACAAAATAAGAAGAACACAAATATTTATTATACGACGTACATAAAATACCGCTTTTATTGTTTTATCCACTGATTAATACATACACGTATCAATAAAATCACAACACATAACACATTTATAGCAATTGGTGCGTCCCTAGTTTATAAATGAGTTGAACAATGTAATACAAATTTGTTTTCACTGAAATTTTGAAAGAAATACGAGGAAGCGCGACATACCCAAAATTATAGTGTTGTACAAAATGAAAAACTCAGCAATTTTGAGCAAGTTGATGTCAACAGCCAGCAATTATGAACACTGTTTTAGAAATCACAGCAGATATTTTCATTGTAAACAGATAGTAGGCCATTCAACTCCTTCTGCATTGTTCTAGAGGGTTGGCCTGAAAGGAAACTTGCTGTTTTAGCTTTAATATCGACCAAACCGGAACAGTGCCGGATTGAGCAATTTCGTTTTGGGGGAGTGCGGTACTCAATGAAGCCTGCGAAAACAAGTTGACCGTTTGATTTCTCCAGGTACAGAATGGTCGGGCGTGAAATCGCATGCATGTCGCAGACACGGCCGTGCACGTAGACTGGGGGTGATTACTTGTTTTTCCTCTTCTTTTTTGGTGTTGGAGAAGGCATCGTTTTAAAACAGATAGACCGGAATAGAGGAAACTGCAGTTTGACAACTTTGCCCATAGGCAGGCGCCTCCGTAAACACAATGGACTGACACAATGTTACACATTAACTGTACAGCCACAAGGGGTGGTCGAAGTGCAACCAGATGTAAATAACTCGTGTCCTTTTTTTGAATGATTCGCCGCGATCTGGCTGACGCATGAACCAAACTGCTCATAACATAATGTCTTGTGACGTATGTGTTTCGGCGAACAATTTTTGTTTATCTTTTACTTGGGACCGGGTGTTTTTAGCGTGTAAACGTGGAATGAAAACTTGTCTACGTGTAAGTTATAATGACAGGACAACCCTGGAGCGTGGACAGTAATTATATTCACTGTACAATGTACTTTATGGGGGTGTCGTGGCCGAGCGGTTAAGACCGCCGGATTCAAGCTCTGGTGTTTGATCAGCAGAGTGTGGGTTCGAATCCCGGTCGTGACACTTGTGTCCTTGAGCAAGACACTTAACCATAAGCTTCTCTCCACCCAGGGGTAAATGGGTACCTGTGAGGGCAGAGATGGTTCTTGTGATTGATTTAGCCGAGTAGCGCATTAATGTTGCACAGGCTGTATACTCCCCAGGGAGCTGAGATGGTTTAAGGAATGATTTAAGGCCCAGTGACCAGGGGTAATAATGTATGTAAAGCGCATTGAGAGTTCTCCCAGAACTGAAATGCGCTCTATAAGAACGTCATATTATTATTATGAAACCAAGGGACTACCAAGGGACTACCAATAGTGACTAGCACCGCGACCAGTATGCAGTAAGCCTACATGTACATGTGTGGAGAAGATGTTGACGACATTATTATTAGTTTTAGATGTGGGAGGAAAACCCCTAGTAAGAAAACCCACGCAATGGCGTGTCGTGGTCGAGCGTTCAAGCACATCGGACTTAAGCTCTTGTGTTTTTGGTCAGCAGAGTGTGGGTTCGAGTTCTGGTCATGACATACGTGTTCTTAAAGGGTCTCCATACTCCTGGTAAAACACAAAACAGAAAAGCTCACAGATTTACATTAAACTTACATGGTTTAAAGATAAAGATGATAGAAAGCTTCCCTTGAAATATTAGTGGCTGAGGTGCTGTAGTTTTTGAGAAATGAGTAAAACAATTAGTTTTGATCTCATGAGTCGAAAACTCGATGTTTGAAAACAGTGAAAAAAATTAGGGTTTTCCCAACTTTTTTTCTGGTGATTGCAATGACCGATTGAGCTTAAACTTTCACAGGTTTGTTGTTTCATGTTTATGTTGGGATACACCAAGTGAGGATACTGGTCTTTGAAATTTACCAAAAGTATAAACTCCCTTTAAGCAAGACATTATTGCTTCGTCCTTCGGATGGGACGTAAAGCCGTTGGTCCCGACGTGCGTTGTGCAATGCACGTAAAAGAACCCAGTTCATTTATCGTTAAGAGAAGTAATTCGCCCCGTTGTTTCTGACAGTTTCTGACAGTTACTGTCGAGTGCACCTTGAGCACATTATTGGTGGATACGTGCGCTATATAAGACTACATTAGTATTATTTAATATTATTGTTATCATATGGACTGTAAACCCAGCGAAGGTGAATAGCAGGGAAAAAAACCACCGAACCAACCCGAATAAGAATAATTGTTTGGTAAAGTAGTACACAGTCCTTAAACAATGATCCAGTCTAATAAGTAGAATGTTAATCACGGCAAAAGTTTCCCCTCGTCGGATGTCAACTCACGATTTCCTTGTCATTTCTTATTCGAAAGAAATGTACATTATTTTTTAGCATTAGAAAGTGACATAGGGGCCTATGCATTTAGCTATTAATCTTACCGTTGTTCAATGACTCCCGTTCGCGTTTGTTTGTTTTTTGTTCAGTCTTCTTGTTTCTTTGTCTCTGACGTGTATATAGATGTGTGCCAAGCCTATTCCCGAAAAGCCAATGCTTATCAGAACAGCCCCATACTAATTTATCATTATGTCACCGTTACAATAAATTGGTTTTGAAATTAATTTATACTGACATTGTTCACTGTATTGATTGTTATGTAGTTTTGCCCATCTTTGTTCGGATGAGTATAAACAATTATTTGTTAAGGACACACATTCTGTACAATAAGGCTGCAGTGCCACATGGCATAGACATGGATACTTTCTCAACTTACTCAACTGTGTACAGTAACGTGCGAATGCCCTTTACCGAGTTGTCACAATGCCTCTTGGTGTCCTTCAGACCACTGCATTGCAATGTCAATCAAGTTCACTCGCAGGATACCAGGAACGCCAGAATTAAAATTCACCGACACACATTTTTAAGCCAAACTACAGACTGCCAGGTGTAAGACAAGTCGTTCTTGAAAGTCGTCCCGCTCCAGTGATATTGGGCAGACTCGATATGCCCTCTTTATACGGAACTATTATGGGGGTACACAGTTGCTGGCTAAATGGTTTGATCTGTAAACCGAGCCGGCTTCTAGGGTGTCATCCTTGCCAGTACATGAGATGCCTGGTTCATTTGGACCAATACAGTCTGGGAATATTGCATTCCTTATTCGTGACTGAAGTCAGGAACTAGTTATTTGTGAAACTCGAGGGAATCCACACTGTGATTTGCTGCGGACTGCATGTCAGTCCAGTAACCGGCCGAACCAATAACAAGAAAACAAAAGCAACTATAGAATATTCACCATTATAAAAATGTATATGTTGTGTGTTAAAAAAACAAGTAATTTACTCAGTGCTATATCAATTATTCTATTTTCAAATTATCTTTTGACATGGTGAATTTTGCCCTAATTGTTTTCTTTCTTTTTTCTTCTTTTTGTGTGTGTGCAAAAAATAATGTAATTTCAACACCCTATTGTGTATAATTGTTGATTCTGTTTTGATGTTTATATGTGACAACACCTATGGTGTCAATTTTAACACCCCAGTTTGTGCAGTGTGAGAGGCAGAAACACGATTTGTTGCAAAATCAAATAACAAGGTAAAAACCTAAATGATTCTTTCAGAAAAATCTGTTTTATTTATGGACAGTAGGCCTAAGTATAACTGGGACTACGGTACGGTACGCTAGGAGCGAGAGCAGAACAACATTATAAACCCGCATAGAAAATAGAAAAAGAGGTGAGGGTAAAGCCCGAGTCCCCGACCCCTTTTAGACGTAATGTGAATTTACTTCCCTTTCTTTCACATTAGTCAAACTGAAGATTTGTGTGTAATTTGGTGGGGGAGCAATTCTATATACGGAACATTAATTTGTGCATTTTGTCGATCACATTTGGGGGAGGGGCGGTGTCAAGAGAGGGCGGGTGCAAAGGTTCAGAGTTCGGGGGGGGGGGCTCCCTCTCATACCCCTTGGTTATGCCACGTTTTCGCATGAAAATACGAAGGAAACTTGCTGTTATTATCAAGGTAAAGCAATACTATTTTTCTATTTATTTGTTTATTTTTTATGGTGGCTTAACCATTGCTTTTAAGGATTTATGCATACATATATATGTATATATATACCATTTTAATGTTGTTGTATTATTGTAACATTCTAGTAATTTAGCCTATGGGCCACGAGTGGAATGAAAATGAAGAAATACAAACACATTTTTTGTAACATAAATTAATTAACAACTTGTGTGAATGTTATTGACAAAGTCATTCGAAAGAACACACAAAATGAACAGAATTTACCAATACCAGTACTAGTTTCAAACAGTCCATGTACATTCGAAAGGTGACCGTTTACTTGGAAAAATCGAAGATAGAGTTATATGAAAATCTAACATCGTTGAATAGTAATTTCATTTCATTTAATTTAATTTATTCTGAAGCCAAGGACTCTCATATGGAGAGAAGACAAGGAAGGAAGTTTCAGTTTTAGATGTGGCAGGAAAACCCCAGTGAATTTTTCCAGGGAAAACCCACGCAGTATAGGGACTGAAAACCCAATCCACGTAGTATCCCTCAGCGTGAATCGAACCGGGGTCATAGAGGTGGAAGGCGAGGAAAGATACAACGCCAATTCGGCCACCCAATAGCAATACAATTGAAAACTACTACTAATAATAACTGTGCAAAATGTATATGGGAGACAGTAGATTATTTCTTAGTGACATAGATATAATTCTAAGGGAAGGGAAACATACTGAAGGATTACCTTTGCTTATTTAGGCTTCATATGGTTACGAAATGGTTATGGTTACCAAATGTAAAATAGTGAATAGTAATGCAAAACTTCCCTTTGATATCCTCGGCAAATTGAAGAACAGTGTTAAAGGCATATATAGTTATAATAACGAGAGGGCGTACAAAACCACGTGACTCGGCCCGACAAGAAGCATTTTTGGCCACTGAGAAAATGGTGCCAACCCATCGTGTAACACAGGTCACGCACCAGTTCACACAACCAACATTTTGTAAGGGGAAATTTCTCTTGTAATTTATCCATGGGAATTCGAACCCATAGTGGGACAACGTGGTTACGTGTGTGTAATTAGAGTGGTCCCTCTTGTTCTATTGTATAACTATATGGATAAAGGTCTGTTATTAATAGCAGAAGAAAAACATACTAATTGAATTTGAATAGGCCTATGCCAAGTTTGTTATGATAACATTATATTCCTTTTAGCTAAATGTAGATTTTTGAATTATCTGTTTTGGCGTGTCGTGGCCGAGCGGATAAGAACACCGAACTCAAGCTCTGGTGTTTCTGATCAGCAGAGTGTGGGTTCGAATCCCAGTCGTGACACTTGTGTCCTTAAGCAAGACACTTAACCACATGCTTCGTCCTTCGGATGGGACGTTAAGCCGTAGGTCCCGTGTGTTGTGTAATGCACGTAAAAGAACCCAGTGCACTTATCGAAAAGAGGAGGGGTTCGCCCCGGTGTTCCTGGTTTGATCGGCAGCATATTGCGCCACAGCACCTTGTAAACCATTACATGGTGCTATGTAAAGGACTTGGTCTCATACTTCAAAACGTAGCTCCACAATACCTTGCAAGAAAATAATGAACGCTAAAAGCGCCTTGAGCGTCACTGAGTGACGGATATGTGCGCTATATAAGAAGCCACTATTATTATTATTAAATATCTGCCCACCATTTTCAGCTTGTAAGAATTGCCTCACTTATTTATTACAACAGTTTAGTTAGCTTAATTTGGACTCCTTCCCACTGCAAATTGTCCCTTTGTACACATAACGTATCGTCCCCTGGCTCTTTGTGATTGTGTGTTTCCTGGATATATAATAATTGAGTTAGACAAGTTTTGTTACATTTTGTGATTAGTTTGAACAAACGGAGTTGTGAGACCCCCCCCCCGAACAAAAGAATGAAAACAATAAATAAAACAAATAACAATACTAATGAAATAATAATAATAATATAACAGACATATAAAAATAATAATAATAACATTAATAAAAAACGATAGATAAAGGACAGCCAAAAAAATGGGAAGAATATTATGTTTTGTTAAGCTTTTGAAATGTTTTGAAATTATTCAAACGAGGCAATATCTTAAAACCCACAAAACAACGACAAAACAACAACAACAACAACAGCAACAGCAGCAACAACAACAACAGCAGCAGCAGCAACAACATCAACAGCATCCTTTTTGTATATATGTTTCCAGAAGGAACCCTTATAGGGAGGAGGGGGATAAATACAACAATTAAATAAACACTTTATTCTAACTACTGGTAATTAAGTATTTTACAAGTTTATCAAAGTCCCCTTTTGGCTTCGAGCTCTCTAAAGGAAAACAACAACTGAAGACTCGCCCACCTCTGTATACATGTTATTCCATGTTTTAAAAGCTACCAACATCAGACACTTCATCAATCTGTAGTAAGAAATACTCAGGGGAAATAAGAACAAAATAAATAATATATAAATAATTAGGTCAATAGTGTACGAAAAAGTAGTTGCATTCCATTTGTTTTATTTCTTCTTGCAACGAGAGATGAACCACAAATTTGTGTTCCACTTCTAATAATTGCCGTTTTTTCTTCAGTCCGCAATCCACCATAATGCTACAAAATGACTCTTCCGGGAAATCATAACATCAACCAAATTCAAACAAGTAGTTTAAACTGATAGTAGGCCTACCAAGAGGACTCTAATGCTAAAACATTGCCATTAAATGTACCTTCCCGGGGATTGGAAGTGGTTTATGCGCCTTTCTTATCGAACTTTTTACAAATCCTCAAGGATCAAATCTGGCCGTAAAAAAAAAAATCCTCCATGCTGCTGTGGAAGGCTTCAAATTGCTGGGCCTTTAATTTCATCGCAATTTTATGCTTTGGATTGCAGGAGAGGTGGATTTAGTCAGATTCTACTGAAGATGCACAATCCAAGCCAGTGAGCGTTTGGAGTGTCTTTGCTTTGTCTGAGGAGAACCGTGTTTAATAACGGACTTATTGCCGGTCACAGGGGAGTCAACTAATACACTGCTCCGGTTTGTACAGCTGCACAAAAAGAAGTGTTTTGACAATAGTGTAAACCTGGTGCCCACTGTAGTCAAATAATTGCCATGAATGTAATCCTATCGTGTAGTGTCATCGCCAAAGGCTGTGCACAGGAGGTCATTTTTAGGCAACCAATTTCCCCACGAAGAAAACAAAATCGTATTAAAATTTACCCATCATTTTCTTAAAGGCACTGAACACGTTTGGAAAATGTCAAAGACCAGTGTTCTCACTTGGTGTATCCCAACATATGCATAAAATAACAAACTTGTACAAAATTGGGCTCAATTGGTCATCGAAGTTGCAAGAAAAAATGATGAAAGAAAAAATCCCTTGTTGTACAACTTTGTGTGCTTTCATATAGGAAGTTTTTTTTATTATTTTAGTGAGAAATTACCTCTTTCTCAAAAACTACGTTACTTCAGAGGGAGTCGTTTCCTAGAATGTTTTATACTATCAACAGCTCTCCGTTGCTTGTTACCAAGTACGTTTTATGCTAATATTTGTTTTGAGTCATTACCAAATGTGTACGATACCTTTAAGTGATGTTGTAAGATGTTTCGGAAAGGTGCATCTTGTGCTATACTGGAATGTTCCTTATTCACTCGATGCGATTGGTTACTTCCGAAATTTACCGCGCTTCACGCTGGCCCAAAAAGCCTGGCAAACAATATTCTGTCGCCGGTGGGACGACCTCACCCGGATGCTCGCAAATCGCTGTGTTGCATGTTCTTGACACCAAACAGAAAATGCCTCGCAAATAAGAAAATATTGCTGCTTAAAACTCTCCGATGGCCTACCGGTCTGCAGCCAGTAGACAGAAAACATATTTTAGTTAATTACTCGTTCAGTTTTTAGCAAAAATAGGTGAAATCCTTTCAAATATACAAATGAATGGATTGTACTGCAGTCACTATGTGGACTTTCCTTTGTTTGTACACTTAAGGAAAATCATATACATAAACACTGTATAAAAACACCATGTGGATGTGTGTAAGTTCACATAGTGTTTCAAGTCTCAACATGATGTGGACCTCTTTTGTTCTCAGGCCCACACTTCGTAGGTCGCGTTAAAACACAAAGGTATTATAGTTTAAAATCTGACCAATGGATGGTCAAGTGCACACTCCCTGCGCGTAGCCCCTCCGAGCAGCCGCGGGGAAAAATTACATGCTGGATCCCCGGGGAGCGCGCGAGAGGCACGGGTAAATAACTGTGCTTTTTTTTGGGGGGGGGGGGGCACAATTTTTGTTCTAATGGTCGGAACAGAAGAATAGATGTTCCCTGGACCCACACACTAAAGATTGAAGCATTTTCAATAACATACCTAGTAAATTTCGAAAGGATTAAGTTTTTGTGCACAATTTGTTTTTAGATAAGTTATACCTCTTTATTGCAAACACAACATTCACAAAGTCCAGTGGTTCATAAATGGCATGACATTCACCGTATTTTATTCCAATGTCTGTATCCGTATCCATATGCGGACTGATTTCGGATTTCCCGTTATCGAATTATACATAATTGATTACCGAGACTCCGACAGAGGGGAATGATTGTGAATGGTTTGGGAAATTCACTTTTCTACGTCACCTCAGTGAAGCCGACTGCCATTGCAATTAGGTCAGGAAATATGTCATTGATTTTCTATTTAATTTGCGCGGGAAAAATTGAGAGATAATTAAATTACATCGGTGGGACGCACGATTCCCATGCCTTGGTGTGCTATAAGTGCGTTAAGATTGCACCGCCATTTTCCCCACACTCCCCCTTTTGTATAATCGCGAGCTCCGTTTAGTCTGTATTTTGTTTGGCGGCTCCCCTTACAAACAATCGATGTGGTTTATATGGGGCGGACATCAGAACAACATCAAATAACGACGCAGCACGTGCTAGCGATTGCATTTAAATAAACCCATTAAATGTTGGCGCGCTAAACGCATCCTCCCTCCTCCACTGCGGTGGTACTTCTGTCACTTCGTCAACGCGAACGCAGCAATGGAATGCATTAAGTTGGCGCCGTGTTTATTGTGTAATCAAAACGTTTGAAATTTACATAACCTGCCGTAGTTTGGACTTAATTTGTTTTCTGATTACTTCCCAAGGTCATGCAAACATGTCGAATTAATGCGGCGATATTAATTACAATTCGTTAGGGAAGAAAATGCACCAAATCAAAGTTATTTCGATAGTTTGGCCTACTTTAATTGTTGCTCTTATTTTCATAATTAACGTAAGTCTGGCGTAACCACTTCCCTCGAGCCTCCCTAGACCCCATTTTACAACTTGACTAACAAGTTAACGAACAGTCGCCTGCTATGATACCCGGAACGCCCCATGGCTCGACCCCGGCTAGTCTTAGTGTCTTACCGCTTGACTCGGAGGATAACGAGCTATACACACAATTATTATCAGTGACAGGTAAAGATACACTGGTTATCCACACAACAGAAGGTTAAAGGCATTGAACACGCTTGGAAATTGTCAAAGACCAGTGTTCTCACTTGGTGTATCCCAACATATTCATAAAATAACAAGCCTGTGGAAATTTGGGCTCAATAGGTCATCGAAGTTGCAAGAAAATGATGACAGAAAAAAACACAGATCTTGTACAAATTTGTGTGCTTTCAGATAGGAAAAAAAAACTTCTTGCAAGAAGTTGTTATTATTTCAGTGAGAAATTACCTCTTTCTCAAAAACTACGTTACTTCAGAGGGAGTCGTTTCTCAAAATGTTTTATACTATCAACAGCTCTCCGTTGCTCGTTACCAAGTAAGTTTTTATGCTAATATATATTTTGAGTAATTACCAAACGTGTACAGTACCTTTAAGGAATGATGCATGCATGTTTCACATCAATTTGAACCATCAGTCCACACGTATTCAACTCGTGCAGTATCAAAAGGTGATTTGTATACATGATTTAACAGAACGTTTTCAAAAACAACATTGTATCTCGTTCACTCAAGTCATTCTCTAACAAACTAAAACATCACCTCTTGAATATAAGATCTTGTACATACTTGTACAAAGACTGTTGTTCTGATAATTATTTAAATTGACTAGTCTGGTCTCATTGTCATTGTTATTTTTGTCCTTGTCGTGTCAAAGTCCTTGTCTGTCACAGGGAAATGTACAAAAGCAGTATGCTTAACCTTTTTTCTCCGCATGCTGGCTAGCATGTTAATTACACTCGATATTATCTTTGAAATTTCTCTACATTTTATTGTTGAATTATGTGGTATCCATCTTTTCATAATTATACTAATTGTTATTTGTTTCAACTGTGTGTTTAATTGTCATTGTCAGCATGAAAAAATAAATGTGCATTGAATTGAATTGAATTGAACCATAACCTGTGTGGTATTTTTTAACGGTGAAGTATGTACAGTTGCCTATAGAACGCTATTGTTCCTCGATTGTCAGGCGCGGATCCAGGGGGGGGCGTGGGGGGCGCACGCCCCCTTTTTCATTAAAAAAAAAAAAAAAAATGAGGGAGAAAAGAAAAAAAGAGAGAGAGAGAAGGGGGGGGGGAGAAATGGGGAAGGGAAGATTTTGCTGCTTGGTATATTTTCACGCCCCCCCGTTTGGAAAATCCTGGATCCGCCCCTGATTGTTAACGTGATTGTATACGTTTGGTAATTGGAACCCACTGTTTGTTTCAGTCATATGTATGTTGTAGATATATACCATAAAATTAACCCGTGAAAATGTCATTTCAAAAAGTGGTAGAGGTTTTAAGATATTGCTGAAAATCTGGAGCGGTTATGTCCACGCAGGAAGAATACTCTGCAATTGGAATATACTACCTGATGAGAAACGTTACTGCAGTAGCGCTTCTCAGAATCAAATTGTTGGGGACAAAAAGTGATACTTTTTGTTATAACCGCAGTACTTCGAAGTGAAAAGTTTCTCAGAATGCATTATACTATCCAAAGCTGCTGTCTTCTTACCAAGTACGTTTTTATTGCCATTAACTTTCAGAGTCATTACCAAACGTATACAGACCCTTTAAATACACACCAAATAAACTAAACGAAATATCAAATGTAAAATTACTGTTCAGAATGCACAATCTTATATGTAAGCACCGATTTATACAAAAATAAGTTCAACTTAACTCAGATAGATTGAGGAGTTTTTTTTTGTATCCCAATCATTGGTGCTAAATGTTGAACATTGTTCCATGCAATCCTAGCTGTCATCACATGTCATCGCTGCTGTAGTTTCCCCAATTAAGTTAGACCTTTCCCCTTTTCGAGGCGATATGTACATGTGATATCAAAACTGTAACTATAAAACCGTGCGTATTATGGCAAAGGTTCAACATCAATACCTCGGCGTTGTCTTTGCATGTGGTGTGATTTTTAAGATCAACTCTCTCAATTAAGCGGGGCAGGTTCGTTCTGGCAAATCATGGACAGTGAGCGATTCGCCAGATGTGATCGGAGTAACCCAAGTCTCCTGTCCAGTAGAAGAAACCGTCACAACGATTGCGTTTCCTTTTTCCAATCTTAAATTCAAAGTTTGATAGATGACATCGCAAGCAGCCACGTTGTCTGGGACCATGTGATTTGAGAGAGGATCCAACTTGCCGACTGCAATAGTTCAACTAATTTAGTTCCGGTAATTCCTGAAAACCTTTGCCGTTTCTTTATATTTTCCATTTGTCTTTAAAAGCCAAATGCCAATACCACGTGGCAGGGTAAAGAGGGGCCTACCTTGAGATGTACATCTAAGCATGCCGATCTCGGTTCTCATTAAGCAAAAAAGCCTTCTCCCCCACCTCTAATTGCATTCTAAAACCCTGGGAGAAATGAAGCAAACACCCGAAGGTTAGGAAGATCGGATAATGCTGACATTAAGTAAACATTAGGCCTACCCCGTACATTCATCGAAAACGTAAACAGTTGAAATCTATCTTATCCCCTATTCTAGAGTCGCACTGTTGATGTAAACATTCTCAATGCTGTCCCGTTTAGTGATTTGAAAAAAAAACAAAAAAAACAAGAGACACATGAGGAATTTAGGACTATTAACTTTAGGATTTAGGGTTCGGTATTAAGTTAATTGAAGTCAGTCATTTAGATGCAAACACGAGAGAGAGAAAAAAGTCCAAGGGTTGACTCCCGTGCCCTCACTCTGACGCACGGCAAAGCTCATATCGAGGGACAGGGTGCTTCCTCGGGCCGATTTAAACCTGTTGTTATAAAAGGCCAAGAAAAGGCTGGAATCAACGTCACTGCCCGAGACGCCGACAGGCTACCCCAACCTGGCCGTGACATATGCAGAAAGAGACAAATTATCCATGTGCAGCTTCGGAACTAAATATCCATCCGGAAGAAATACCTCGGTCCAAATTTCCTTTTTAACGACGGGGGATGTTTTGAAAAAGCACGGGTAGGACATGTTACCTGGAGAGAGGAGGCGAGAACGGTTATTCGATTAACAGCACTTTTACCTCCGGTGTACTTGAACGTAAACTGCAGTTTTTATGACTCCCCCCTTCGGTTCCATTTACAAATGTTAAACCAGTTTGCCTATTACTGTCACTAGGTGTAATATGCCTACTTGCACTCTGCCATATAATTCTACATCTTGTGTTTCTGGACAAGATTTTAACCATGCATTTTATCTGCATTATGTTGGTATCGCTGCTGTAGTAATTCGATTTGGGACTACTTTAATGTGGCCCCTGGAGAATTTCTTGTCGATCCATTGTTGAATGGCAAACATAATAATTCATTAATAATTATGAAGGTCTTTCCCCCGTCTGAACATCTGACAAAACAACACTCAGTAAGTCATAAATCTACGGAGGTTTTTGATGATGAGGCAAAACAAAAACTGTTATCAACTGATTCGCCTTTTCTCTTTCCGGAAGATTGTTTTTGAATCTTGCATGTGATTTTGATTCCTAACAATGCATTATCAAAGAGCAACATGTCCATCCTTGTTCTTACTATTTACGGTCTCATCTTGAATGCCCCTTATTGATTTGTTGTTCAATTAGCTCCCGATTTGTTTTGGGACTAGCGCGCCCTTAAAGTTTACTAGGTCATACAAATGTTATAAGCTCTTTTAGATGACTAAACCATGATGCATGATACTAGGTCAAGAGCACTTTTAAACTAGGCTAACTTTCGCATCCCGAAATCCCACACAAAGGAGGACTAACCCTTTTGATACTATATAAATGTGGCAAAGCAAGCAGACTGACATAATCTATTCATCAATCCATCAGTAACAAATTAGCTGTTAATCTAGCGGAAAATGACAGCTAACTGGAGCCAAGATTTGGTTTTAATACTGCGCGTGTTGTCATCTGATATGTCATTGGACCAAACGGCATCTTTTCTCTTAAGCCTGAACTTTTGACGGTTTTACCATCTGGAGAATGATTACAACAGCAAAGGCTATAATCTTCAGTGGTTTGACAACTTAAACGAACACCCGAGTAGATGCAATCACAACATTGGACATGATCGATACCTTAAATAATGTCTACAGATGTACCGGACAAAATACACAAGAAAACCACAACACTATATCCACTCCTGGTTGTTGTTTCATTGTTTTGTTTCTTCTTCTTTTTATCAGTGTGTATACTTAAAGGCCTGTACACTATTGGTAAGATCGAAAAACACAATGTTCACAGATTCACACATAACTTACATGATTTAAAGTAAGTAATGGTAGAAAGGGTTCCTTAAAATATTTCTGCCTAAAATGCTATCGTTTCTGAGAAATGAGTAAAACAATAGTTTTTATCACGCGCGATAATTTGAAAAACAGAAAACAAATAAGGTCTCTTTTCACTATTTTCTCCTGACCTCGATGACCAATTGAGCTCAAACTTTCACAGGTTTGTTTGTTCATGCATATGTTGAATCAAACAAAATGTGGACACTGATTTTGAGCTGTTACCAAAAGTGTACAATACCTTTAAACAAAATAGTATCTTTACCAGTCCATTTATAACCATTACAAAACAAAATACAAAATTTCAACATCCGACAAACAAGCGTCCGTAAAAGTAGTTCCCTTGTTATATAAAGTTTTTGTCCGGTAAGAACCAGAAAACCACAACTCTCTAAACAAAAAATGTATATGATTATGTGCGTTTTTCAATTGGCCAGAGGGAAGGTGTTGATTAGCAATATCCAACAAGATTTGACAGATTACATTGCGCGGCCTGATAACGGAAGCTTGTTAACATCATTGATGATATATTTACCTATTCCCCTCGGGAACAAAATTTACCAGTGGAAATTAATTTCATCGAGACAACCCAAGCTCGAAGGTTCGTAAGAAGATTAACAGTGCAACGGGAGAGGGGCGATCAAATTCTTACATAAGAGATGCCGGGACATACACTTTTGACCTGCGACTATCTGGATGAACATTTTTTACTGTAAATCCAAGCTACAACATCGATCGTTGGGTTTCAGGCCTTGCAAGGTAAATGTAATCGTTAATCTTTCCGGTTTACTTCCGGTAATTAATCTCCCTCGAAGAGGGGTTGGCTCTGAGCCAACTTGCTCTTTTCAAAGCCACGCCTCTCCAAAACTGTAATATTAACTGTTAGTGTTACACTGATTGTAAGCGTCAGTTGAGTAGTATTATTCTTTTTTCGTTTGGAAAAATCACATGCTTTGAGAAAAGAAAGTTAAGAAAACAAAAAAGAGTTCAAAAGTAACATTTCCTTGGATGTAAAGTCTGGACGTTGTAACAAACCCTTGATCTAGATCGAATTACAAAATTTACCACGAATTAGCATAAACCACTTGACAATAAAGGGTCTGTATACGTTTGGTATAATTACTCATACAAATGGCAATACAGACTTACTTGGTAAGAAGCAGCAGCTTATGATAGTATAAAGCATTTTGAGAAACATTTCACTTAGAAATAATGTGGTTATGGATAAGGATATCAGTTTTATCCAAACAATTGAATCTGAGAAACGTTTCTTTCAGAAACGTTTCTCAGATTGTGTATTCCAATTGCGGACTACTCTCTCAGCGTGGACATAACCACTCCAGATTTTCGGCAATCAATTATCTCAAAAACGCTACCACCTTTTGAAATGAAACTTTCAGAGTTTGGTTTTATGGTATATATATACAATTGTATAGGATTAAAACAAAGAGTGGGTTCCATTTACCAAACGTATACAATCCCTTTAATCAATCAATCAATCGTAACATTTATATGGCGCCATATTCTAACGATTATTGCTCATGGCGCCGTACAGTAAGCTCTTTTAAACAGGTGATATTTGAGAGACGTCTTGAAAGTTGGTAGTAGGTGATTGCCTGATGTTGTAAGGAAGACTGTTCCAGAATCCGGGAGCCGCGACAGAAAAGGCGCGGTCACCCCAACTGTGCTATGAATGGATAATGCAGATCTGTCAGAACTTGAGCGCAAGTTACGAGTTGTTTTATGGAAGGTCAGTAGGTTGGTCAGGTATGCTGGACCACGATAATTCAGACATCGGTACACGAGCAGCATGATATTATATTGAATTCGTGCCTCAATTGGTAGCCAGTGCAAGTCCTTGGGGATAGGTGTCACGTGGTCAAATTTCCTTGCACAGCCTATCAACCGAGCTGCCCAATTCTGAACTCTCTGAAGTCTCTGAAGATGTTTCTGTGGTAGACCGTGCATGAGAGCATTTCCCATGTATTGTTAAGCTCAAAGTGGAGAAAGTCGAATAATTGTTTAAAATAATTGATATAAATCAGATGAACCTCTTAGGATGTGGAACAAGTTTAACTTTCAAGTTTGGTGATATTTTGGAACCTGCAGGGGTAACACAGATGCGATGACGAGCGGATCAGAAATAGTTAGAGCTCACTCTAAATGCACTCCCGAGTCAGAACTGACCTCTATTTCCGGGTCCCGTGGGGCCTGACCCAGTTCCGGATCAGTAAGACCCGGAATATGTGTCAAAAATGACACAGAAATGGGTCAAACTGACGCAGATTTCGATCAGGTAAAATCTAATTTTTTATAACCAGTTGCCATGTCAGCCTGGCCCAGAAATGGGTCAGGCCAAATGAGACCCGGAATCCGGGTCAATTCTGACCGGGGTGATTTTAGAGTGCAGAAGTAATATCATTAACCCTACGGATGACACCCTAAATAAACAAATCACACTTGGACAGCATCGGTCACTTTTTGAGTGACAATTTTGATATTAGCGTGTATTACATTTTTATGAAGACACAATCATTTTCAAATGGCCTAAACCATAAGATATGGACCCTACTCAATTCATCCAAATAGACAACCAGGCCACTGCTTACAGCCATTGTACAAGTATAAGCCAACTGGACATCATCAGGTTCATTTTACCCAGTAGATGCTATATTGACCCCAAGGTCAAGTAACTGCTGTACAATTTCCATGGGAATTCCAGGATTTTGTGTGTGAAACACCCCCCCCCCCCGATGGTAACAAGACAATTGCAGGCTATTTGGCTAGGTCTAGTTGGGGAATTATTATTATTATTATTATTTTTTTGAAGAACAACAATGGTTGAGTACTGACTGTATTAACTAAAAACGGACACTCAATAAGTGACCGATGGCTTCCTGGAGTGTTTTAACAAGAATAACAGGAACAACTGATGCATCTAACAAACATCAAAGATTCACATTTAGGCATCTTGGTTTTGGGGCGTAAGACACACGGAGTCATGGCACGACTATAATCTCAATAACATTTGCCTGTTTTTGAGATGTAGTGTAGGAGAAGATCGCTTAAAATCGAGGAGCATGATGAGTACAAGACAAACCGTGCCCCAGACAGATTAATTACCTGAGATAGACTTTGGGATGTTTACTATCGGATACAAAAAACTGAAATACTTTGGCCATGATCATCAGTAATAGGAAAACAAATTGACGAAACATTGGAAACAAATCATCATTTAAAGCTTGAATTGGTACAAGTAAAAAAAAGGAAAGACACGCAAAATGGAATGGACAGATGGGTAAGAGCCTGAGAGATATGATCGACTCAGTGACGTATGAGGTATCTCTCCCGCTTTTTTTCGGGGGGGGGGGGAGGGGCGGGGGCAAAGACATAATTTCGGGGCTTTAATTAATGTATCGAACCATTCATTTGTGCATTTCTTTCGATCTCGGGTTGGGCGGGGGTTCTGAGCGGGGGCTCAATACCTCCCCTTCTGGTTACACTACTGGACCTCATACACCACACCCGCTTGCCTAGAACCGGCTGACTTGGCATAGTTTTATCAAACGGGTCGCAAATGGTACCATGACCAGATTCCGACTGGTGAATGAGACAGAAATATATAAAGGCTGCACGTGGCATGCTTGAAGGTCCTCCCTTATTTCCCTTTCTTACATCGGAGTCAAACATATAGGACTTGATCATTATATATACATTTCAGTAAACGGTACTACACCATTTACATGCGGCCAGAAAGAAACCTTAACCGGTTGATTTTACATTAACATGAAATGTAGAAACAAATGTCAAAAACATTATTTTGAAATTAAGAAGGAACATTTGAGCACATTGTAGCAAGTCAAACAAGAAACCTCTCGCCCTAGATGAAGATATATCAAGCTTCACACTCTCTTATTGGTTATTCAAAGGTGTCTGTTTAGATAGTATCAAATTGATCATCCAAGCGTCTTAGATACCGACTGGTTTGAATTGATAATGTGTACTTATGCATTCGAGTCAAGCAATTCACCAGCATGAATCATTCGGGTCGAATTGAATCTGTTGCGGGCTCCCTCAACAGTGAACCCCCGCAAATAAAACAAACCCCACTATAATATACCAGACCTTCTTTACCGGTTTACGATCAATGGAAATCCGTTTCTTCTAATTACTGGAAAGCAGATAGGGTTACAATTCCCATGGAGCTATTGCCAAACTCCCGTGGGTGTATCCCTGTACTGCCCCCTCTTGCCGTCGTGTATCCTGACGCATTGTGAGCGCATCTGCTTAAAGGCACTGAACACGTTTGGAAATTGTCAAAGACCAGTGTTCTCACTCGGTGTATCCCAACATATGCATACAATAACAAGCCTGTGAACATTTGGGCTCAATTGGTCATCGAAGTTGCAAGAAAATGAAGAAAGAAAAAACACCCCTGTTGTACAAAATGTGTGTGCTTTCAGATAGGAATACAAACTTCTTTCAAGAAGTTTTTATTATTTTGGTGAGAAATTACCCCTTTCTCAAAAACTACGTTACTTCAAAGGGAGTCGTTTCTTACAATGTGTTATACTATCAACAGCTCTCCTTTGCTTGTTTCAAGTAAGTTTTTATGCTAATATTTGTTTTGAGTCATTACCAAACGTGTACGATACCTTTAAACTATACCCAGCATCGAAATATTGTTCTTGCAAGTTTCGATGACCAGCGGTTGAAACTCTTTCCGGGTCCAGGCCCGGATTGCAAATTGCAATTTATTCAAACATGGCCGCATGTCTGGTGCTGGTAAAGATTCTATTTTTTTGTTTAGAGTTTTGAGACGTAGATATCGATTGGTTTAAGTGACAAAATGAGTTGCTGGCGTGCACAGGAATACAAAGTTTGGAAAGTTCAAATACTCCGAAAGGAGGGCAAGAGGCTATCATTTTCCCAAGTGCACAGCAAGTGTAAAGGCCAACTTGCTTTCTGCGTATATGCTGTTTTCCATTTGCACATAGGTCATACATCTATGAACAACCGTCATCATGCTTATTTTTACCCTTTGAAAATAAGTGCAGCACATTTTGAAAATCGTCATCATTATTTAACGAGTATACGGGAGGGGGTTGTATCAGTTCAGCAAGGTGATTCCATGTTAATGACAATGCACATTTGATAATTCGCATAAACTATCGACTAGTTTCATCTGCTGAAAGCTCAATAATTTTAAAACACTCAAACAAGGGAAGTGGTCAGATGTTGCTGACATGTTTTATTACTTTACATAATCTTAACCACATCGTATACGTACTGGTCAGCTCATGCGCCATGATGTCCTAAGCTGGACCAAGCCACACATCCTAGATGGCCAATAAAAAAAACCTGTATTTTTTTGTTCGCAGTTTTTGTTAAACAAAGTCCCTTTTCAGGACTACTGTGCCGCTTACTGTTTTGTATAAGATAATCTCACATGGAGGTAAACACAAATACAGTGTCTGCCCGTAAATATAATTTTAGTTTAAATAATAAAAATTACCACAAACAAGCTTGTAAAATGTAACACTTTATTCCGGCAATGTATTTTAATTGTCCCAAACCGGCACACCCTTGTTCCACCCCCATCGCAACACCCTTGTCCCTACCCCACATCCACACCCTTGTCCCTTATACCCCACCGCCACACCCTTGTCCCTACCCCACTGCCACACCCTTGTGTCTACCCAAACGCCACACCCTTGTCCCTACCCCACCGCCACACCCTTGTCCCTACCCCACTGCCACACCCTTGTCCCTACCCAAACGCCACACCCTTGTCCCTACCCCACCGCCACACCCTTGTCCATACCCCACTGCCACACCCTTGTCCCTACCCCACCGCCACACCCTTGTCCCTACCCCACTGTCACACCCTTGTCCCTACCCCACCGCCACACCCTTGTCAGTTTTACAGTTACGACACTGGTCATTTTCGTCTGAAACTGCCAAAGTCAAACAGTAGCTTGTTGAATCTCTTCAAATTAGGCCACATAAAACTAAACAATTGTTAATCGTCCATTTTTTGATGGGAAGTGGGAGAGGGAGGGCGTTTTTTTTTGACATGGCAAAATATGAAATAAAAAATAAAGATATCATCATAATCACTTTAAAACAAAGGGTTTGTGTGATTTTGATGTTTTTAATTGTTTTGTTAAACCCTTTCAAATCCTAGATGACATTTTCTGTAAACATTTTCAAAAAACTAAAACGCAGATAAGTAAATATTTGAAGAATTGTTCTTGTTTTGCAAACATAAATAACCTTTCTTCAATCATCTATTTCCCACCTATGGATTAAAAAAAATTATCAGCTGAAAAATCTGGGAGCCAAGTTTGACTGAAAAGATCATTAAAACTTTCGGGCTGGATCCGGGTCCTTGGGGCCTGACCCATTATTTCGGGGTCAGTATGACCCGGAATCTGTTTCGAAATGACCCAGAAATTGGTTAAACTGACACTTAACAACGAGTTATAATCCAATTCTTTAACTCCTTCCTGGGTCAGCCTGACCCACAAATGGGTCAACCCCCCTGGGACTCGGAATCCAGGTCAATTCCAATCCGGAAGTTTTCAAAGTGTATTTGTACAATACAAATTGATGGTTTGGAAGTTATAACTATGGCAGCGCTTCGGCTACTGCCAAGGCTTTGTCTTCGGCTTTGGCTACTTAATGGCCCTGTACACTATTGATAAGATCGAACAACACAATGTTCACTGATTCAAACATAAATTACATGATTTAAAAGTAAGTAATGGTAGAAAGGGTTCCTTAATATATTTCTGCCTAAAATGCTATCGTTTCTGAGAAATGAGTAAAACAATAGTTTTTATCACGCGCGATAATTTGAAAAAAAACAGAAACCACATAAGGTCTCTTTTCACTATTTTCTCGTGACCTCGATGAACAATTGAGCTCAAACTTTTACAGGTTTGTTTGTTCATGCATTTGTTGAATCACACAAAATGTGGACACTGATTTTGAGCTGTTACCAAAAGTGTACAATACCTTCAAAGGGTGTTTGTAACATTGGTAAGAGTAAACATATAAATGTTCACAGATTCACACATAACTTACGTGGTATAAAGATGGTTATGATGGGAAACTCCCTCTGAAATATTTTTGCTTTAAATGCTATAGTTTTTAAGAAATGAGTAAAACAACTAGTTTTGATCTCATGAGTCAAAAACTCGGTGTTTGAAAACAGTGAAAACACTTAAGGTTTTTCCCTTCTTTTTTTCTTGTGATTGCAATGACTGATTGAGCTTAAACTTTCACAGGTTTGTTGTTTCAAGTATATGTTGGGATACATCGAGTGAGGATACTGGTCTTTGACATTTAATAAAAGTATCAAATGCCTATTAAGTCATTTTAAAAACGTGCACGTTCGGTACGGGGCTACAAATTGGCGATTGAAGCCTAACCCGGATCCGACGTTATAGCCGTGGTTTTCAAAAAGGGTTCCATATTTCCCAACAATGAAACATGTATCTTTACTAGGAATCATCTTTTCATTTATTTATTAACAGTTACATATACCGTATTAAAAATTGACGGCTTCGGTAGTGGCTTTGGAGGATGCTGAAAACACCTCTTCTACAATTGATGTCACCACAAGCCGACTTTGGCCGTCAAAATAGAATGTATGTAGGTTGATGCATCTTTCTATCAAAGTCAATACATAACTAAAACCGAGGATACAAATGGGACGAATGGTCTGGTTCCGTATTGATGTAATGGTATGTGCGTATTCGTGGTTCTTCCTCTGTTTAAACAGGGAACATGACACGGATGTCTCTTTATCCCGATCCCAGTCTTCGGGAAGAGCCGCCCAGGTACTCCAAGACTGATCATATATCTCAAGATGTTTGATTTTTGAAAGGTGAACCAGATTTTCTTCCCTGGTGACAGCCCACTCCTTTCATTGAAGCAATCAATATTTAATATGGGTGTGCATCAAGAAGATCGTTTATTTGATTTTTTTTTATGTGGTCTCACCTCCCCCCCCCCCTCCCGCCGAAACGCACACATAATTAACGGCAACCACATGTTAACGAAAGTCCATTACTGATACTGTTCTCCAAACAATTTGAGGTAATTACATTTTGAATTCAGCACATTGAATGGAAGGATAAAGTGCAATTATAAGTTGTTTATTTTCGGGCATAGTGAGAGGGCGTATGTTCGCATTTCGCAATTATAATTAATGTATGGTCCAAAGTGAGATCTTCTTATACAGTTTGTCTCAATCGTTTTTAAGTAACAAACATTTTTTCAAGTAACATCTTTTTTTTTTTTTTTTTTTTTTTGGGGGGTGCTTTCGAGAAAAACTCTGCTAGGGGGTTAAAACGTCAGGCCATTAACTATTGTTAACAATCATTTACATAAAAATTGCTGGTGCTCATGTGTAAATCATAAATTTAACAATCCAACAACATTATACTTAAAGACTAAAGGTCTAATATCAAATTAACAGTTTAGGTTTTTCAAAATGACTGGAACGTGTAATTGAAACAAATCAAAATTAAAAAAAATCTATTATACAATGAAAACAACTATTAAATAAGGAGGAAATGCTCGCACCCCCCGCACGCACACGATCGTTACGCTAACGTTCACTTCAGCTCCGTTAAGTAAATAAAAACAGTTAACTTAACTGTATGTTAAACTGGGTCAGGAAGTTTTTTCTTATGTTGATGATGGTCTTGTAAAAATCATTCTGGGAGATATGATAATTGTACCTAAAGGGGCCTCCCAACCATTTCTTTGTGTTATTTTTTAAAAATAAATGTATTTCTTTCTCACTTATTTTTCAGCACAATACACCAAGGATTATCCTTTTTAACAGAATGATTGAGTGAGCACTCAAGAAATAAAATATCCCTTTACATCAAACGAGCCTGATGATATGTCTGAGAATTTCGAAAGATGCCAAACGTAATGGCATTTTACCTATAGGGTATAATATAATGACCACACTCTAAAGAGAAAACATTTGCGGTAAAACTCTGTCATTTCTGTATGGTCTTTGTTTTCCAGATAAACAAACCAAAATGTAATTATTTGTCCATTAATTGTTCCCCCACAATGATTGTCTGGCCTTAAAAACCCGTATGAGGTGATCCTTTGAAATATTGAATAAAACAAACGGTAATAATACGCATTTCTGCTTCTTGCCAACTGTAAAAAAAAAACAATTAAAATGCAGTCAGTATAAAGGCGCCGACGCTTTTTACACTCGATCAACATACCTATGATTAATTCCATTGTCAACAATGACAATGTGCTGATTTTGGTTTATGGGCAATCTTTCTGTCCCAAAAACATAAATAGAGGCTTACAGTTCTCCGTAATCTAGCAAGCCGGATCGTATATATAAATCAATACCATTTCATAACTCTTTGCGTAATGAGGTCAACATTAGAAGACTATCCCCATCCCCGTAACCGCCCCCCCCCCTCCCCCGGGAAAAAGGACACCCAACTACCACCCCAACCACCCACCACCCAACCCACCCACCCCAAGAAGCTTTTATTATTTTAGTGAGAAATTACCTCTTTCTCAAAAACTACGATACTTCAGAGGGAGTCGTTTCCTACAATGTTTTATACTATCAACAGCTCTCCGTCGCTTGTTACCAAGTAAGTTTGTATGCTAATATTTGTTTTGAGTCATTACCAAACGTGTACGATACCTTTAATGCAATTAAAATTTGTTCGCCGTTCACGTTCTGGGCTCTTCGTATTTGAATCCTCGATTTGTTAATGTATATTCCGAAGTCAAGCTGTAACCCTACGTTACTATTGTGACTACTCAAGTAAGATACAGTTATGGAAATAATTGTTTGTTTGTTTGTTTGTTTGTTTAGATGATCTTCCCGTCATGGGAACTCGGTTAAAACTCGATTTTGTTAAAACATGGAAGTTTTCATTCATTCCTTTGTTAATTCACTACCGTGATGATTTGACGAATCGGCTCTTCTGACTCAAGCACAGTGTTTAGAGAGAGAGAGAGGTAGAGAGTGGGATAGAGCTGGACCGTTTAGACCAGTTTTAAATCATCAAAATGTGTTATTGCAGTTAAATGTATTCGCCGTTAACGTTCTAGGCTCTTCGTATTTGAATCCTCGAAGTGTATCAATATATTAAAATGATTTCGTGGGAGCTGAAGAACACAGAAAGGCACAGGATTATGCAATGATCAGCACGTTCTGGTGATCCCAACCTGAACAAACATAATGTCAAACTGGAACAAATTTTGTTCACCGTCGGTAATTTTGCACAATGGTAAACAATTGATAACCGCAAGGTCGAGCATTACAAAATGGAACGACATTAGCTTTACTCTTCCGTAAAGATGAGGTCGAGACAATGTAATAACCAAAGAATAACGGCAAAATGTTAGCAAGCATTCTTCAAGAGGAGAAGTGGCAATCAACAAACATTATTTTGACAATGGACAGTGAATCAAAGTAATTATTAAACGTACACTTAGAAATCATTCAAATTTTCCCCATGAATTGAGATTTATTTTACGCTCTTGATAAACATTTTGGTATGTATGACTGTATGAAAATCGTTATAACGCTTTTGTTATGTCAACCAAAGGCTTCCCCCAAAACAACAACATCTGGCTATAAATTGAATGAATTTGCCAAACAATAATTGATAAATACTTTTATAAATTTTCCGAACACTATTTCCAGTGATCAGATCGTTCATTTAGGCACGATATTGTCCGTTTTGTACATAATCTGTCATCAGTATTTTTACAAAGCTGTCGAGAAAAGAAAACAAAAATATATATCAAGTTATAAACAACAAGGGAATCTGACCGGGTACATTTTAAATAATTTGGGGTTGAACGAAGAACAAATTACTAAAGCGGGATTTGAAACAAACGACCTCCACATGCACTCTACAAACTGAGCTATCTAGCCCTATGTTGGCGGTCTCCTTATTTTGTCAATATCTTTGTTTGTATATTATGTTTATACAAACCTGAAACAAATTATATTGTAGATAACAAGATGACATGCAAAGGCTCTTGAATTTGGTTGCTGATATAAAAAACACTGGTTGTGCGTTGTCTAGGAACTTCCTTTCCCACCTAACCGTTTTTCCCTCTCAAGGTCGATTTGAAGTGATTCCAGATACAGCTTTACTCATTCAAATATTGTCTGTTATGATTAAAACAATGGTAAAACCATTTCTAGGCCCTCATCTTACCATAATTTTTGTCTGGCATTGACGTTGCTTGACAACGTAATACTTTGAGGGGAAAAAATGCAAATTTTGCATGATCGAGACTTTGCTGGACGTGCCGAAAGAGGAGAAAATGAAAAGGACACTACTTTCGAGGGTAAAATGTGGAATGGTTAACGGTCGAATGACCCTCATGTTTCTTCCACAAAGAATCACTCAATCCTGCACCGCTGGAAAGCAACATTTCTTTTTTTAGTGTAAAATCGAACACACACGATAAACAGCTATAGCTGGAAAGTGGGCTACATGTACACATGCCCACAGGGTGATCCAGTTATGAAATTATTACTGATTAAAGACGGACATCGCACTCTTAATAAGAAAAACGTATATTATAAATTGATTATCTTCCAGTGAAGATATCAGAAAAATAATAAAAACATTTTCTTCGAAATTAAAACAGACGGGTCAATTCAAAAGTCAACGAAAATAAGAGAGTACTTTAAAGGCATGCCTATGATGCAGGATTGGTACAGATCTGACATAAAAGTCCCAGACAGTGTTCATGTATTGTGTGATCAACCATACATGAAATAACTAACCTTTGAAAATGTGGGCTTATGTTTGAGTCAGGAGAACAAAGTGAAACACCATGCACAATTTTCAGCATGTAAACACATTGTCCTTAATTCTCGAATTATGAATTAATTTCAGAGGGAAATTATTTCACACAAAGATAGAGCTTGTATAAACTTCATATTCGGCAAGCTTCCAGACTAAAAAATAAACAACGATCTTTTGTATCCTTACCAATTCTGTATAATACCTTTACCATGCCGAAAACAATGCCCGGTTTGTAACAAAACGGCTAAAACAATTTATCGACTGGGAGAAATAATACAACGCTTTGCGAAGTGAACACTGAAACAAGAGAGGAATAAAACAACTCACTGACAAAGTGATTATGTATCCAAGGAGAGCGAAATGCTCTTTCACGATTGCGGTAAATCTTTTAATCGGCGTCCATACCTTTGTTGATCGACTAGACAGTCTAGGAACGGCAAGCATCATCCATTACTCAAAACTAGACATTATGTCAAGGGAACAATGACATGAACAGCCCCGGAATAAAGAGCCAGTAATTATTCTCTTTAAGCGTTTTCCAGGGATCGTGCGTTTAAAGTGGCACTTGAGGTTGCAGACAAATTAGAACACACAATATTATATCTAGACTGGCCTAAACCAATGATGTTGTCAACGCCACTCTGTTTATCTTGAGTTGTTAATGTGTAATGATTTTATTGTTTATTTAACTTGGTTTAGATTTCACTTCAGCGTTCATAGTAACGGTGCTATACGAAGCCACATACTACAGATGGTTGTGGAAAAGACCAGATTATTTTCTTTCTCCCTAGTAGCTTTTCTTCTTCTTACGGGTTAAAACACTCCCGGAAGATATCGTACACAGAAACAACTGGGGTGTTAAAATTTACACCATGGGTGTTGTCACATAATAGATACCGAGCAGAGAATCAACATTAACACCATGGGTGCTAAAATAACACCAATGTAATTGTGCTGTCAGATATTAGTGTTATTTTAACACCCTATGGTGTAAATTTTGATTCTTTTTGTTTCTGTATCTATTTGTGACAACACCCATGGTGTCAATTTTATTTAACACCCACATTTTTGCAGTGTAGCGTACTGGTTGCAGTTAATTACACAAATTTAAAATAATAGTAGTACAATTAAATAAATAAATACATTCAATTTATATATCCCCTCAAAGGATTATTATTATTATCATTATTATATATTTTGGGTAATGAAACCAAGGATGCCTCACAAGTGAACTTAATCACTGTAGCTCGCAAGCCTGAGGAAACCTGTAAATAAGGGTGCTTGTAATGTGAACCAGAAACACCGGGGTTAAACCCCTACTCTTCCACGATAAGTGTTCTGGGTTCTTTTACGTGCACTACCAATCCTAGTACACGGGACCAACGGCTTTACGTCCCATCCGAAGGACGAATCATGTGGTTAAGTGTCTTGCTTAAGGACACAAGTGTCACGACTGGGATTCGAACCCACACTCTGCTGATCAGAAACACCAGAGCTTGAGTTCGGTGTTCTTATCCGCTCGGCCACGACACGCCAGCAATGTAGCAAAACCTTGGTTATGTGGATAATCTAAACTACAAGTGACCATAGATAATGTACTGGACAGAGGACGCAGCAGATCTCTTGCATATTAAATGACGGCACACGAGCCCAAAAGAGTCCCCTATCATTGGCTGAGAGTCGTGCGCAGCGCGTACGCGCGTGCAAGTTTCCATTGTTTGAAATCAAAGATGGACGCCAATGCAAGGGGTCTGTAAGTAAGCGGGTGTGTCACAGTACACAAAGCACATTAAAACAACAACACACAACTTTTGCCTATTTCCAAGGCATGCTGTCCACAGATACGGAGTTGGGTTATATTTCAAAAGCCCACCAAAATGATAGGAAATTAAAAGCTGCACGAGTTAGAACTTCCCCACCCCCTTTAATATGCAGTTTTGTTGGTTGTAAGCAGCCCGCAGGTGAGATTGTGTAGTAGAACGGGAAACACGGGTCAAAAAACACAAAATCAAAAATGGCCGCCAAATGCAGCGGCCAGTTTGAATTCACACAAGGCTCTTAATACTATCACGAGACACATCCCTACCACTGTCGGGGGGGGGGGGGGGACACACACCACATAACAAAACCAAGTAAAAATTTGGTTGAAAGAGACAACAACATAACCAGCAATTGTGAATGTATACATCCATCAATTTGTTGCTATCAATGTGAGGACTTTCCTTTGTCCCTCTGTCTTAACAATCTCCACAGACTAAGCGCACGAAAAAAAGTGTGAGGACAAAAATTTCAAAGGATTCCTATGTGAGGACAGCGTTGTCCCTCTGCGTTCCTTTGTTCTGCTGTCCCCACTCTACTGGTAATACCATGTTATGTTATGTGCACATACAGACATGCACGTAGCTAGTTCGGGTGTATAGCGTGGCGCAAAGGGGGGGGGGGCAACTAGAATAAATAAATGAAACAAAACTCCAACGCCTTGGTCAAGGCTAGGTGGTGATTGGATGATCGGTTGCAGCGTAAGGTTACTGGCAAAAAAACATACTAGACGCCCCCCCCGGTCCTGATAGGTTTAATAAACCAGACAAGGAAGAGAACCAGCTCTAAATATCAGGGAATTATATTATGTTTTGTTTACTTGTTTTCAATTGACTTTCATGTGTACGGTTGTAATAGTCTAACAGTGTGGACGTCACGCTGGATTAAATTTCTTTCCGGAGAAATGTATTCATGTTCATACCTTGTCCGTTCAACACTGCACAAAGACTTGCGCTACGAGTTTTTTTTTACAGTATGGTGATTGTTTTTACCACTTTTTCCTTCTAATACAAATAAAAGTCAATAGCTGCAAAACATAAATAAAACAAATCTACACGAAGCAAAACAACAGGGAATTAATGTGACTTCACAGCATGAAATTAATATTACTGGGGCAGAACAAAACGATCATCCGAACTAAAATCATGCGTTCATTTTACCAAGATCCATAGACAGTTCACAAAGCCTGTGACATTCATGATTATTTAAAATAACACGTAAAAACTAACATGTATCCAGTTCATAAAGGCTTTAACATGCATGGGTAATTTGATTAAATAACAAAGCAAATGTAGCAGCACATATTAAAGTTGAATCGAGGTTTCAGATATCCCATTGATGTGACAGTTTTTACTCAAATAACGTGTGCTATCAAACGCTTCTAATGTACATTACTTGAATTCAAGGTGATGCCATTCTGCGTGCAATAAAAGGCTCCCAAGAATGAAGTCACCAATTAAATTTCTACAGGCCCTCTTGACAAAAGGACTGCATCAGCTGATCCAATAATCTGCACTGCTTATACATAATGAATGTCTTATGCACCCCTCTTTCGTGACGAGCATGAGCCGACAATCAGGACGGACATCTTAAAAGAGGTGCTCCAAGGTCAAATTTCAGTTTTGTGATACACTCATTTTCCTAAAAGTATTATGTGATTGTCCTCATAAAAATGTGTGTGTGTGTGTGGGGGGGGGGGGGGGGTCTGGAATTACAAGTCTCTAAACTCACGTCAAAATGGTGTAAAATTTCATTTTATTTTATACTCTTTTAGTGCGAAATTTGAAGTCATTGTACATCGAACAACTGTGTCTATTTCACAATATTTTGTTCATGTCATTATTTATTGTTTTCAATATTTATTTTTCTGAATCAGTTCTTGATTGTCCTTGATTTAAATCATTGTTCTAAATTTGTTTAGTGTTTTCCCCTTTTTCATCAATATGGAAATAAATGTCGAGTTGAATTGAATTGAAATTAATCTTCCAAAGATGTTTTTTGTTTTTTTGTTTTTGCGCCAGTCAAAAGGTAAAGTTTAGTGCCGTTTTGATTGAATATCATCAGCACTCAGGAATGAACTAACAATTCTCAATGCAAAAATGTACAGACCTTGGAATGTGACGTCATCGAACGATGTGGGATTTATTTCACAACAATTGCACTTGAAAGGTATCAAACATAGTGACATTATTTTGACACCTTTTGAACGTGGTTAAGACTTTTAGTTTGTTTTCGATTTTCATAAGGACTCTATCTGTTGGAAGATGAGTGGATCACAAAACTAAATTTAACCTTGGTGCAACACTTTAAAATAATCGTACACGTTTGGTAATGACTCAAAACAAATATTAGCATAAAAACTTACTTGGTAACGAGCAACGGAGAGCTGTTGATAAGTATAAGACATTGTAGGAAACGACTGCCTCTGAAGTAACGTAGTTTTTGAGAAAGAGGTAATTTCTCACTTAAATAATAAAAACTTCTTGCAGGAAGTTTTTATTCTAATCTGAAAGCACACAAATTTGTACAACAAGGATGTTTTTTCTTTCATCATTTTCTTGCAACTTCGATGACCAATTGAGCCCAAATTTTCACAGGCTTGCTATTTTATGCATATGAGATACACCAAGTGAGAAGACTGGTCTTTGACAATTTCCAAACGTGTTCAGTGCCTTTAAACGTTGAACAAACATTCAAATATCTAAAATATATACCCCCCGTAGTTCCAAATCTGAACCCGAATTCTGACACAGATTTTGGCTCATATTAATTCCTTAGCCACAGTTTGAATAAAGATCAGCTTCATCACTTGACATGCGAAGTTATGGCAAACTTATGATTACTTGGTATTTTATGACATTGATATGAATTTAACTAACATTTTGGGAACAAATCAAGTATTTCTATTTTGTTTAAACAAACATTATTTTAAGGTAAATAGCTCAATGGTAATTTGGCGATGTAATTTTGTTGGTATATGTAATTTCTTTGTTCTCAAATTAATAATATTATATATGGGCGGACCTAAACTATTTTCATGTTATCACCCATTACAAATAGCCTGTTATTACTTTCGAAGACACAGTGCACACCTTTGTAATCATTGTAGAATCCCTCAATATACAATTTAACTGAAATATGGAAGTTAAATGAGTCCATCGTCAGTGAAAAAAACCCACATAACTCAAAAATAAAATACAATTATTGGGTGAACAAAAAAGTATCAACTATAACAGATTTGAACATACAACTCTTCAAACGTGCTGGTGCTCTATCAACTACAATGCAAAAACTGGGGTGTTAAAATTGACACCATGGGTGTTTTCACATATAGATACTCAGGAGGGAATCAAAATTAACATCTTCGGGTGTTAAAATAACACCAATGTACTTGTGTTGTCAAAAATAAGTGTTATTTTAACACCCTATGGTGTAAATTTGGATTATTTTGTTCGGTATATATATGTGACAACACCCATGGTGTAAATTTCAACACCTTTGTTTTAACAGTGTTAGCTATTTAGCCTTATTACCATATGACGGTTTCCCAATGATGTTGTCAATAACTTTGTTCATACTAAATAGCATAAATAAACAAACAAAGGTATGTAACAAATGCATATGCACAAACTATAAACATGTACGGAAATTAAATATATAGAAGAACTATACATTAAGCTAGATTGAAAATGTGCTTAATGGCGTATCTATACAACGGATCATAAATATTCACCAGTACATTAATGCACCTGTCAAACGCACTTCTTGTAAACTATTTTTAGTTTAAAGCAATCCCAATCGAAAAGGATACACTCACATGCTGGTGAGCTACTAGTTGTCCAAGTGACCCATTTTTCATGTTGGAACTGGAGTAAGTTTTCTACTTGAAAGCGCACTACATAATTCATCAAAATGTTTCCAAATCTGCAACATGAACCGTCCCCATTAAAATAAACTTGTCTAACCCGCCGAACACGATACACGGCACGCCATTGATTCCCTGTCACACCGCATGGGAAATAATCGTTGTGCATTCACGCCCTGGGCGACTGGCGAAGGCAATTCCTACACGTGAATCTAAGATTGGTGTATTGGTAATTGGCTAAAAATTCACCCCAAAGCCCCGCGGTCGTCAGAATTCCAAGCACTAGCGTCAAAAGATGCGTTGTTATACAGTAGTCGCGTGTCTCCGTATACCTGATACCATTACAGGCCTGCCGTCTTCTTACCCCCTTAATATAAAAAAGTTATTCAATCCATATTCAAGCTTTCTCGATTTCTCCACCGAAATAAAGATGGAGTGAGAAAGCAAAATAACTCCAGCGGATAGAGATTAAGCAATTGGCTGACAGTAGCTTGATTTACAAGTCCAGTGGCGGAGGTTGATGTTATTAAGGATTAACTACTTTAGATCAGTTTGCATGTTTTACATCAAATGGAGACCTGGACAAATGATTCTGATCCATGGAGCGGGGATATCCCTTGATCCCTGGTATCGTTTTGACCTAGAAACAATATCGTACATTTTTTCCCTCCGTATTTGCTTTCGTGGTTAAAGTTCTAAACAAATGAAAAGCATTTTTGTCCCAGGTCTTTGAAGGATGCCCGGAGGCTTTTTGTGTGAACTTCGGTTCACACAAAAACAAACTCGAAGTCAGTGCCCCTTGACGCCACGGGTTGAATATAAAGTAGTTTGTTAATGTAATCGAATGAGTTAGTACAGAATCGGAGCATCCCAACGGGTTTGGCAAGGGCATTGCAATAATTAAATTATTATCACTTTGAATCAACGTTAAACTTCATACATAATAAATTGCTTGCTTTTGGAAAGTGATCGAACACATCACCATTTTCTGGTGCGAATCAGACTGCACGGTACATGTCATCTTCAACCCCATAGTCATAATAGGGTTGTCCAGTACTAAGCCCGAAGTCACATTCCATCAAATAGATTGTACTTAATTACGCTAATTGTTATAGTAATGACGTTGTGGGCATATCATTCTTACATTGCAAACAAGTACGCTTCCTTCTTGCGTTTAGAGTGGTTAGATGACATCAAAATAGTAGGTTCGTGTTAAGGTATCGTATACACGTTTGGTAATGACTCAAAACAAATATTAGCATAAAAACTTACTTGGTAACAAGCAACGGGAAGCTGTTGATAGTATAAAACATTGTAGGAAACGACTCCCTCTGAAGTAACGTAGTTTTTGAGAAAGAGGTAATTTCTCACTAAAATAATAAAACACTTATTGCAAGAAGTTTTTATTCCTATCTGAAAGCACACAAACAACACAAACAACAACAACAACAACAACAACAACAACAACAACAACAACAACAACAACAACAACAACAACAACAACAACAACAACAACAACAACAACAACAACAACAACAACAACAACAACAACAACAATAACAACAAACAACAACAAACAACAAACAACAATAACAACAACAACAACAACAACAACAACAACAACAACAGCAACAACAACACAAACAATTTCATGTTATATGAAGACATAAAATGGTAACTTTAAAGCAGTGCACGTCCTTGTATCCGGGTTGTATCCGTCCAGCTGAAATTCAATCAAGGTTAACGAATCGGAAGATAAGGAAATCATTTTTACCTGCGCCTCCTAGCCACTAATCATCTGTGTGATGATACTATGCGGCGTATCTACGGGGCAACCTGGACGAATTTAGTCAAATATTGGATTTGCTGTTACTCTTATTACTGATGGACTTCTGCAGATTTTTGAGAGCAAGACAAGAAGAAGAAGAAGAAGGGGGAAAAAGCAAGGGAAACGTCAAACCAATTAAAAAGGAAATCCAAAATGGATTTAAAATAAAATTAGAGCAGCTTAAACAAGATTTCCAAAATGAATAATAAGCTCCGTACAGCTCCACTGAAGTTGGTTAAAACCGTTGACTTCGAAATGGATTAGAGCGGCCCCTACAGTATGCAGGTCAATCCATCTTTTAATCAATCAATCAATCAATCAATCAATCAATCAATCAATCAATCAATCAATCAATCAATCAATCAATCAATCAATCAATCAACCAATCAATCAATCATTCAACCAACCAATCAATCAATCAATAATCAATCAGGACAGACCCAAATAAACAATTTAGTTAAAACAAAATGTGTCCAATCAGAAAACAATTTGTATTATCAAGCTGAACAAAACAATGTTTCCCGTGAAAGAAATGGCCCATTTGCATCCGAATTTAAATCGGATTTAATAAAAAATCAATCAAGCTTATACTCTCACCCTTTTCGTTAGCGCAATTTATTAGTTGTGCTAGAAATAATGTCTAAAGCAATATTTAAGTGGTGGACAAATTGAATTAAACTTAAACATTGCTCGTCTAATAAAGAAGAACACACAAACCAGGAGATTTCCACGTGAGTGCTGCAGATTTCTAGCGGGAAATTAAACGAATTATTTTGGCGTCAGAAAATTTGCTGTCATTGACGGCTCAAAAGAAGCATTGCTGTTAAATGATTTCGTGAACTTAAAAAAAAAAAAAAAAAAGTGTACAACCACGTCGTATCAACCGGTGAAGTATTAAGTATTATTTTAATTTCATCGGACTCGTGGTTGACACATATTAAATGCACTTTAAAACCGTTCAAAGTGCGCTCGCAAGATGAGTTCAAAGCAACTGGCACTTTACAGGATCATTGTTTTGGAACACCCAGCGCAGCACTACGACTGTTAACTCCGCACTTCTCATCTGAATGCTTTCATCATGAAGAAAAAAACATGTGTTGTCGAAGTGTTTCGCCTGAGACAGTAATCACTCATCGCTTGTTTACTCGTCCGTTTGATAATAACGATTTCTAGATATTTCCACAGGTATGCGCCGATGCCGATGTCATGAGCGTGGTTAGGTGCAAATCCATCTGCAAATGCACTTGTTTACCTAACAAAATGCACTCTACAGGCTATCTGCACAATAAAACAGTTTTAACACAGAGAAGCGTTCACAAACAAGACTGTTAACATTGAGTGCCATTGCTTAACTCTACAAGTTTAATCTACATTCTTATTTAACATTGTTGTATTGTGACAACTTCAATTCTTTGTAAGCGAAGGAGCACAATAATAATACTATTATAAATTTACATTATACAAATACGAATTACGGTTTGTTTTTACACCTTGATTTTATTTAGTACCTATATAAATCATGCACTCTAAAAAAATAAGAATAACAAATAAATAAACAACAACAAACGGGTCAGAGTTGATCCGGTCTCCGGTTCCCTGGGGACTTGAACCAATTATGGGTCAGGCTGACCTGAAAATTGGTCAGCAAATTGGATTGGACTCGGACTATTCGTCAGTTTGACTCATTTATGGGTTATTTGACACCGATTCCGGGTCATACTGATCCGGAAATGGGTCAGACCCCCTTATTAGGAACCGTAATAGACTGTGCAAGTCTCGCGCATATCGGATCGAGAAAACACGTCAAACGAAGAACATTTTTTTTCTCTGAAATCAAATCTTTGTTTTAAATTATATCTAATGACAAAATCTCAAAAACAAAAATACTCATAAAATCAGTTTTAGTTTTTATAATAAATACACAAATAATGTGTTAATTATTATTGAAGCAAAATTAAAACTCTGGGACATGGATGCTTATTTGATCTTAACTTTTCAGAAACCCCTTTACAAGGATTCGCGATGGTCACAAGGGCGTAAAATTAACGTTTGACGCAGTTTATAGAGGACGCCTTAACAACCATAGACTGCAATGAAAAGGCTTCGTGTTGCAAACACAGCATCTGGCGATTATCATCGCGCATCCAAAACAAGCGTTTACGTAATTTTTGTGGTCGGAGGGTGAGCACAACATTCTTAATTTTTTGTAGCAACCGAAAGCTAAGGTCAAGTTTAATTCTCGGGTTTTCTCTGTTATATCGTTGAATTGATTTTACTTTCATAGTATTTTGTCCCAATAACATATATATTTGTCATGGTCATAAACCACGTTAAACTAAAATAATTGACAAAACAAAATCTTGCCCACGTAAATCTCCATATGGTTGGAACCACAATGGTCCCGGAAGTTCAATTAATATGCGCGAGACTTGCACAGTCTATTCGAGTCAATTCTGAGCCGGGAGTTCTTAAGAGTGTGGCCTACTGGTACAGTTTTCAAAATATGTTGCGGCAAACCAATATGACATTTTTTTCTTCCTCAATAAAACGAATACTAAAGTGGATTGTATATTATTAACATAAATGTAACACGCTTTCGAGTGGAATGACACGCGCCCTAACCTATTTTGCTCCGTGGACATATGCCTGTGGCTAATCAATGTCAAACAAATTGTTCAGTTATTTAAAGGGATGTATATGTTTGGTAATTGGAACCCACTGTTTGTTTCAATCATATACAGTTGTAGATATATACCAGAAAACATGCTAACATTTCATTTTAAAAGGTGGTAGCGTTTTTGAGATATTGCCGAAAATCTGGAGCGGTTATTTTCACGCAGGAAGAATAATCTGTAATTGGAATACTGGTGTTTCTGATCAGCAGAATTGGTTGCATATTGCGCTACAGCACCACGTAAACGATTACATGGTGGTATATGTAAAGGAATAAGTGTCATACTTCAAAAATGTAGCCCCGTATACCTTGCGGGACAAACTTACTGTTTGTCTGTTAGAGCGCCTTGAGTACCTTATTGGTAGATACGTGCGCTATAAAAGACTATATTATTATTATTATTATTATTATTAAACGTTACTGCAGTAACGCTTCTCATAATCATTTTTTGGGGCATAACAAGTCATATATTTTTCCATAACCGCAGTACTTCGGAGTGAAAAGTTTCTCAAAATGCATTATACTATCCAAAGTTGCTGTACTTCTTACCAAGTAAGTTTTTATTGCCATCAATTTTCAGAGTCATTACCAAACGTGTACACAGACCCTTTAAGAATAAACAAATCACAATACTAATATCGTTCGTGACGTTTTCTTGACGTGCAATCCGCAAGGGTCTATTCACAAGTTCCCTGGATCAAATCCAACCAGAAACCTATACGGAGAGTTCGTTCCTAAACTCGAAAGTACACTGTTTTTCCAATACTGCACATTTATAATAAATGATTACAAACTTACGGCTACTTATTAATTCCATATAATTTCAAATAAGATGAATATGTTCTGAGCAGTAGAGCACTTCGTTTTTCAGGAGCGTGCAAACATGCCGTTAACATCAAAACAACATTGCAAATTCTGTAATTGTTTTGACTTTTCTAAAAACAAGACAGCATAATTCGTCAAGTGAATATTTTTCTATTCGAATTTACATTATGTGTATATATTTAAATGAGTTAAACTCTAAGCTAAGTTCCCGACTAAATAATGTAGAAATATACATTTTGCAATAATGCAACCACAACATCGATAGTGGAATCAACGTTGACATTGAAACGAGTATTTTACATGAAGACATTTATGTTAAATATTGACATAGGCCTATCAATAAAGATATCAATCCGAAACTGAATGCGGTAGGCCTAAACTAAAAAGCATTTCTAAATTTGAATACGAATAATTCTGTTCCACAACTGCCTGGTCAGTATAAGCTTCCTAAGCCACACGTTTCACAACTCCCAAGACATCTACATTCAAACATCAAATCACATCCGTTAACATCCTCTAACACGTTCAGTCGCAGAACACCAAAACACATTCTTAAACAAAACCGAATAATTTCTGAAAAAACAACGAAAAGAAAACAACAGGGATGCGTTTTCGCGGTCGTAACCAATAACTGTTTCGGTTGACTTGGCCATTGGTTAATCACTGGTCAGTGACCGAAACAGTTATTAGTTACAGCCGCGAAAATGCGCCCCAGAGAAAAAGTGAAAGCAAAACAAAAAATAATCCCCGAAAAAAAGGAAAACAAAACAAGAAAACAACACACCCCCAACCCCCAAAAAAAAAAAAAAAAAAACACAAAAAACAACAACAACAAAAAACAAAAACAACAACAAAAAAACAAAAAAAAAAACACACACAAAAACACAAAAAAAACACCCAAACAGAAACAAACAACGAATAAACAACAGACTACTCTACAATTGCTTTGAGATTATTGGACTAAACAATGTCAAGGTGAAAACTGAACAAATAAAGTTTGAAAAAAATAATGATTTCAAACACAAATAAATAAACAAATACAATACATAAAAAAATAATAAGTATAAAACGAGAAGAAGAAAAACAAGAACAAACAATTTGGTTCGTTACATCACCGCATGTATATAAAGCCAGCCATCAATAATGTTGTTTACAACTCTGAATTTGTAAATAAATGATCATCAATCAATGCACGCCAGAAATGTTCAATTGTTTATTTTTTACGCTATTCTCACAAATCAAACTAAGCCATCTGTTCCCTATGTCAATCACCACGATCAAACTAGTTTCTTGAGCTGTTAATATTATATTCACATAAATGACAGTGTATCTTTTATAATCTACAAAATGTACAGCTCAATTTATACAGCAGCATCCGTCAACGTCCATAATTAAACAAGAAAAACTTTAATTCACTCATAAAGTTATCCACCAAAGACCTATTGGATTGCTGTGAAAGTCATGCCAGATTCAGCCTTTCAAATTGTCAATCTCGTGAGAAAAAAACAAATGCAAATTCTCCGCTCAACCGCAATCTCCTCTCTCTTGACCTCTTTCTCTCAGTACTTTTTAATTTGATATTTTATTTATTTTTAATTTGTTTTATATACATGTAAACGTTTATATATATTTTTATTTTATTTTTTTATTTATAGATTATATATGTTTGTATCAGATCATTTCTCATTTTAATTTTACAAATAATCCGATAATAGAAACAAGGTGTTCAGGATCTTTTGAGTTGGTTTTACTAAAATATTAAAATGGAATAACTTGAATTTGAAAGTTTATCTATTTTTTTACGTAGCCGTAGTAAGATATATATTAGACAATCTTGGGGCCAAATTCAATCACATATCACTTCAATGAAAAGCAAGCAACAAGTTATTTGAGAATAAAAGAGTTCGAGATTCTCCAAGATACAAGAACTTCGCAAAACAGAAGTTAACGAAAATAAGTTCAGTTTACAATAATGACAATAAGAAGTCCCTCTATACCACGACAACATGTTTGTGTGATTTATCAAGCTTCCATAAGAAGTAACATTAATCAAATTGATCGGCAATATTAAAGAACACGCTCAAAGGATGACATGTAATATCTTCGCCAATATTAATGACCGGGTGTGCTGGTCGATAAATTTCATTTCGCTAAGACCAAAGTACGAGGTAATGAAACACCGCTACTAGTTTAACAATATTCGAACATTCTGTACACAACAAATATATGTAAAGGCTACCTACGTCAGTTGTTAGTACTAAAGTGCTGCTTAGTATATAGTTTACAGTAAAACAATACATCCATCCATACAACAAGTGGTTTCCAAGTTGATAAGTTGACGACCGCGTGTAATGTTTTCGATGTTGAGATAACTGTTTTAACAAGGACTGTAGTGGTTGAGGCTTTAAGACGTATATCAAGTTACAGTTACAATAGCAGGGAAGAAATAATTGCCTTTTACAGTTGCAGAAATTCGATGATAGATTTTTTTTCGTCTTCTTATTTACAGATATTACTTCACAGAAAAAGGGTTGGGAAATAGTACCTTCCAGCTGTCAGCTGGTAAACGCAATTAAAGTAGCAACTCCCACCGCAAGCAAACAATACCCCGTAAATATACAATTAATTACATTGGATTATTATTCATGAATCAGTTCCAACCAGGCATGCTGTTATGTACATTACTGAACTGCTCTGTTCTGAAATAGTTCACGTTGATATCAGTGGGTGGGGTTGAAATGATGCCAATCACGAATAATAAACACTGTTCTGATTACAAAAAGAACACGGGAAAGTCAAAATACAAAATTGTATTTGATGACACGAGGTATAGGGTTATACAATCAAGTACTGGTGAATTGTATCATGTTTTGGACAGGATGAAACGCCCATCAAGTACAACATGGTTCGGGATTGGAAAGGTGACAATACTTCTTTTCGAAATTCACATGAGGACTGCCGTCGCTTAAAGGCACTGAACACGTTTGGTAATTGTCAAAGACCAGTGTTCTCACTTGGTGTATCCCAACATATGCATAAAATAACAAGCCTGTGAAAATTTGGGCTCAATTGGTCATCGAAGTTGCAAAAAAATGATGACAGAAAAAAACACCCTTGTTGTACAATTGTGTGCTTTCAGATAGGAATAACAACTTATTGCAAGAATTTGTTATTACTTAGTGAGAAATTACCTCTTTCTCAAAAACTACGTTACTTCAGAGGGAGTCGTTTCCTACAATGTTTTATACTATCAACAGCTCTCCGTTGCTTATTACCAAGTAAGTTTTTATGCTAACATTTGTTTTGAGTCATTACCAAACGTGTACGATACCTTTAAACAATATATAAGGCCATGAATGCGGTTTTTTTTTTGCTGTACTGTATTGCCGACTGGATTGATGCTAATAACCTGTTCACCTATTTTGACCAGGTATAGCATATGAACAAGAAAATATCGTTTTTCCTCATGATCTTCTTGGAAAGGTCATCATAAAATTTAATCCAAGGCATAATTAGCACAGGGACATGTACGAGTGTTAAAGGCATCGTACATGTTTGGTAATGACTCTGATAATTAATAGCAGAAAAAACTTACTTGGTAAGAAGTACAACAGCTTTGGACAGTTATAATGCCTTTTGGGAAACTTTTCACTTCGAAGTACTGCGGTTATGGAAAAAATATATCACTTTTTATCCCCCAAAACATTTGAATGAAGCGTTAATATACGCGTAACGCTTCTCAGAGTGTATATTCCAATGCAGATTATTCTTCCTGCTTGGACATAACCGCTCCAGATTTTCAGCAATATCTCAAAAACGCTACCACCTTTTGAAATGAATTTTCACAAGTTAGTTTTATGGTATATATCTACAACTATAGGTTTGGAACAATCAATAGGCACCAATTACCAAACGTGTGCGATGCCTTTAATGTCAGACGATTGAAATAATAATAGAATTGCAGAATAATGTCGACCGACGATGTAAATACAAATTTAATTTTCCTTTGCGGCATCTCCGCAAAAACAGTGTTTTATTAACCTGTGGATGCATTAACAGTTGAACAATGTTATAGCAATATCTACATGCTGAAATGGAATAACAAATGTAGAAACTTTATAGGTACCAGTCTTCAAAATAATACAGAGTCCCAACATATACAGTGACAGCAATGCACCATGCATGGGTTATTTAGCGTCTTTCCCAGATGTATTAGTGAGTAATAAGTTGTCACGCTTGTAGATGAGTGGGAGCGAGGTCTCCCTCAAGTGCACGCCAAGCCGAAATTTTGAACTCGCGTAAGCTGATATTTTTTTGGTGTAGTAACCTGATAGCACAGAACATTTTGTTTGTCTCCCTCATTGCAATGCCATGTCAAGGAGAAGGCCTTCCATTTGTATCGATGTAAAAAGTGTTCGGGGGATGACATTTCGAGCGATGTCAGAGAAAGGAGAGTGGAGATAAACAAGCTATGAGGAAATCAAACTAATATTACTCAGGAAATCAACTGTTTGTCTAATTATACATGTTTCAGTTCACTTTTGCCGTCGATATATGCCTTGACAATTCTCATTACTGCAAGTCAACATGCCTTCATTTACGAATCTGTTTGTTTGCATCCCCTCCCAACAAAATCATTTGTTACAAATGAAATGTGACACGAACAATTTTTATAAGGGATTGATTTGACGTAGTAATCACCCACAATACGGCATTTTACTTATCATAAAGTTGTAGGAAAACAACATGAATCCTACCCCACACATTCCACTAACGGTATCGACTTTTATTGTCTTGCTAGATTTCTATTGTCTCGCTAGATTTTCATTGTCTTGCTAGATTTCCATTGCTTGCTGGATTTTTGTCGTGCTAGATTTCTATTGTCTCGCCAGAAAATCAGTTTAATTTGCACATTTAATTTTGTCCAAGACGTCTGGAAAATGAGACAAAACAATTCAAATTAAGACTAACAGCATTAAAGGTATCGTACACGTTTGGTAATGACTCAAAACAAATATTAGCATAACAAATGACTTGGTAACAAGCAACGGAGAGCTGTTGGTAGTATAAAACATTGTAGGAAACGACTCCCTCTGATGTAACGTAGTTTTTGAGAAAGAGGTAATTTCTCACTAAAATAATAAAAACTTCTTGCAAGAAGTTTATATTCCTATCTGAAAGCACACATAAAATGTACAACAAGGGTGTTTTTTCTGTCATCATTTTCTTGCAACTTCGATGACCAATTGAGCCCAAATTTTCACAGGCTTGTTATTTTATGCATATGTTGGGATACACCAAGTGAGAACACTGGTCTTTGACAATTACCAAACGTGTTCAGTGCCTTTAAGACTACAACATTAAGATTAACAACAAACATTTGTATTCGTATTATTCAAACAATCAGTGTCGGCTTTTTGGAATTAAGCGCTTCTGACGTAGTTAATGAAGATTCATGACGAGCGCTGAATGTAATTTCTCGAAAACTATAATAACAGTATGGTTCATATTATACGCGCAACTATATAGCGTTTGGTTCACTATACGCGCGCCAACCAGCAGGGAAGCAGTACGCAGACCGTAATTATAACAGTGCTCTGAAGAATCATGGTCATTATAATCAAAGCCGGCATAAACGCACTTATTATTGTTCGACGTTTGTTGCTTGGTGATCGCAAAAGTATGCTGTTTTTGTTCCTTTAAACTTCCGTTATATATTTGATACTTAATCACTATATTTGCTTCAGTTTTAGATTTTAGGCCAATTTGAGCCTCAAATATTGTATTACTACTAGACAAGCTGGTGGGTTGCCGTGGGGCATATTTTGCTTCGCGGTCGGAAGTTGGTGCAATTAACTGACCATGTGGTACAATTAACTTTCCATAGACTTTTTCGCAAATACTCAGTACGCGCTCATTTGCCGTGGAATGAGGTGCATGCTGGTCTAGTTAGCGACACATTTGATCGCTAACTAGACAAGCATGCACCTCATTCCACGGCTAACGCATGCGCACGGAGTATTTGCGAAGTAGTCTATTGGTCTGTTATTTGTTTTACGACTTGCGGGCAGCGTCCCCCTCTGGATCCACTGTCCACATGGCAAAGACAGTCACTTTAGTTTGATCAGTCCTTGTGATAACTTGTTTTCTTGTGCTTAAAAAAATCAGTTATGTATGTATTTATTTTATTTATCTTTTATTATCAAAGTTTTGGTATATGTTTAGAGTAGACATCATTTTTGCATTAATGGTTGTAAGTGATATTGCAGACTCAATAAAACTGCTTTTATATGTATTGATTGATTGTTTAATTTTATTTAAGCAAATACAGCGTTTAGTTACACTGCAAAAACTGGGTGTTAAAATTGACACCATGGGTGTTGTCACATACCAAAACAAAATCAAAATGTACACCATAGGGTGTTAAAATAACACTAATATCTGCCAAAATAATTACATTGGTTTGATTTTAACACCCAATGATGGTGTAAATGTTAACACCCCAGTTGTTGCAGTTTAGGCACTGGTATTTCCAATAATCAATACAGTTTACGTTTTCGAAGCTTCGATACTTCAATAATCAACGGGGCTTTATCACAATACTGCATGGGAGGGGTGAGTATTGTCTTTCAAAATAAACCGTATGGTGCCAGCTGACATGGCCTTTTCAAATAAAATCATCTAATTCAACTTCTTGTCTGCACTACACAAACATACGAGTGTAGGGCCTGTTCTGAATTTTGAACCGTAGCCTTCAGACCCACGTACTAAACTACACCTAGTTACAAAACAATTAACTTATGCGTGTATTTACAAATTGTAGTTGTGCCGTTAGTGTGTGGTTATCTTTCCTCGCTGTGCATATACTGTCATTTTCTGGCCGGCAGTAACTCAAACTATCTGCTGATTAATGCCGTAGTATTGGCTTTCTGCGACCGATTTAAGTGTCTTCTCGGGGAAAAAATATACGTCGTGTCTAATGCATTTGCACGTACGGACCGTGCAGGAATTTCTATGCAAACAGTTTCAAAGATTTCGTTTAAGGTTGACATTTCAACAATTTTATATTACATTTCTGGTGTGATGATCTAATGTAATCCATTTTAGCGAACTTGATACGTAAACTGCAACAGCATATTTGCTCGGATCATAATAAAGTTGAATAATTTAAATGTCTCATAAATATTTTCAAAAATTGGCATAGTATACCCGTGGCTAGATGAATAGTACACAATTTCCATCCAGTTTATAAATATATACATATAATTAAACAACCACCATAATAACGATAATAGTGAATACTAATAATGTGCATACATCCACCTCAGCATGAAATCTTAATCGAATGCTGCCTAGTTTCGTGGCCCTGTATGATTCTATGGGCCGTAAGCACAAAATTCCACGGTATTCAGTGGCATGGAATTGTGCCCAGGGTATATTTCGAAAAACAAAAAGTACGTTTACATTTTTTGTTTTTCCATTTTTGTTTCATGGGTGAACACTTCTTTGGATTCACTCTCTACGTTTTACCAGTACGGTATCTGATTATAACATATTGCAAGCCTTTCAGGAATTTTCATTTCCGGCCATTATTTTCCACAATGGGGTCACTCTGGGCGCGGAAGTTCTAGGGCACATTGATTCCTATACAATCCCATCCCCGTACAGTACGAAAGCAGATTCAATGGCGAATTATTGTCACATTGTGCGTTAAAGGCCCTGTACACTATTGGTAAGATAAACACAAATGTTCACAGATTCACACATAACTCACATGATTTAAAATACGTAATGGTAGAAAGGATTCTTTAACATATTTCTGCCTTAAATGCTATCGTTTCTGAGAAATGAGTAAAACAATAGTATTTATCACGCGCGATAAAAACTCGATGTTTGAACAAAACAGAAAAAATATAAGGTCTCTTTTCACTATTTTCTCGTGACCTCGATGACCAATTGAGCTCAAACTTTCACAGGTTTGTTTGTCCATGCGTATGTTTGAGATGTTACCAAAAGTGTGCAATACCTTTAATACTACGGTATCAGTCATTTCCGATGTGGCCATTCTCAACCATCCAGATACACCATACTAAAAACACGAAATGATAATGTAGTCATATTCACTCTCTCTCACACACACACACACACACACACGCAAACTAAAACGCAACGTTCACATAAATCACACCGTAGCGATGACCCATTTATACCAAACATTACGTATAGTCTAAAAGCATTCCGTAAATTTCCAAGACGTTTTGAGCGTACACGACGTTGACAATTATTTCCCCCCAAGTCTAACTTTCTTTTGAAAATTGAATGAATGCAGTTTTAAACATTGAATGACATATAATAAAATATAACGATTACCCTATCCATTTTGAATGCAAAGTGGTGCAACTTAAGTATGTAATCGACTGTCAAACAACTTGATTTTAATATAGTCGGTTACAAAAACAACAATAACAGGTATTTTCATTCCCAAACCCGATTCTAGTAATCGTCCCCCAGTCTCGATCATTCTTCTATAGACCATGCAGCAGCTATATCACCTTTCCATTCAGAAATGGCTTTATTGTTATTGGTGTTTCGAGCAAAATATTGGATGCTCCAGGTATGACAATAATGGCAGCGTGGTAAAAAAAATACCTGCGCGGTTTTCTCGCAATCAGAGGGTGCTCCAAAACTAACTCATCCGCGTCCACTTGGTGCTATTTTATTGGACTATAGCTTCAAGGCTGGCCAGAGGTAGGTGATTACGCTGGGTGCAACGCCCTCAATGTGGACTTAAAGAGCGGGTATGAGTTGATTCACAATGTTATATTTAAAATAACCATGACATTACTGAAAATCACAAAAAAAAGTTCATAAATTATTTTGATTTTGCTTTAAAAAGACAACCATGAAAGGAACACAAACGTGTTTATCAAAGAATGAAAGGCGTAACGTTTTCATTAGAGAAAAACAACAGTCTGGCAACGGTATCCGCCTCTAAATAAGCGCCCGTGGCAGGCAGGATTGTCAATTACACCAGTATGCCCACTGAGTCAAGGAGGCTCGTTTGATTATATGATTTAATAAGGTAACTATGCGTAATGAAATATTGACATACAAGTGGTATGAGTGACACAGTTTCAGATACGATCAGATTCAGCATTGATTTCACTGGTTACAACGAAATAAGTCAGACCGGCATTGTTCTTTAGGCCAGCTATGTTCACTATACCTTACCCCCTTGTTATGGTTTGTGTATACAGGTTGAGGTATAAGCCAAATTTATAATGGTAGAAGTTACATACAAAGTTGTGAATGTATATACCTGTTGTTGTTAACACCCTTCTGTGAAATATTTTCAAACTAACGGGTTGTATATACCCATAGTGAGCCATACGGCATTTTTGTTTTGGTTAATATTGTCGGTAAAGCCAATGGCAATGACCTACAGCATTATTGTTCGACTCGTGCACCGCATCAGAGTAATTGTTTTGAGTACAACCCGCAGTTCAATATTACCTTTACCTCTCTGTTTTCATACGGTACACCGAGCCATGATTTATTCAAACAATATTTGAATGATTCCCACCAGCAATTGGGCGACGTCACGTATGCACTCAGCTCACATGCACCACCCACCAACCGATCCCAATAACCACCCACCTTAAAACCCCCCAAAACAAAACAAAAAACTGCTTGATTACTCGGTTCAAAGCTAAACAGCAGTCACAGCGTCTTTTAAACATGTCAATGAAACGTATTTTGATAACGCATCGAAGTTGTTGATGTTTTAAAAACCAATATGGCTGCCAACTAAAAGGTTATTGGTCAGAACAAAAAATCGTCCCCCATAGATCGATTGGGAATGCAACGACCTCTGAAGTGCTTCGGATTTTTCTCTTAAAGTTTGGATGAAGCACGTTCACCAAACATTACGCTGGCACATATTTTTCTTCTAAAGTGCAGAGTGTATATTTTGTTTGAAAACTACCCATTCCATCAGACGATTGATCACTAATATAATACAGTTTTCTATGAGTTTATATAATAATACATTATTTGAATGTGGAAACAAAACACGCACAACAGGTGTAACAAATAGCTTGCGAATTTAGAGGAACCACTATCAGATATGATTTAAGATACCATTATATGCTAACTATTCTTATATCAAGTAAAAGGCTATCAACTAACGAAGATTGTTGAAACTAAGAGCAAATAACATGGGAACACACGGTGAAAACAGTTCACCTATAGCACAAACATGATGGACGCCAACCACATGATGTTGACACTGGGTAGGGTACACAATACGTTGGCATTGTATACGGTAATGTGTCCAACAAGTTTTCACCTATCAAAACAGCCCGGCGGGGGTGGTTGGGCAACTGGTTTTAAAGTGTTATCAGATTAAACTTATCAAGTCCTCTTCACTCTTTCCCGCAAGAATTGTGCGTGTCATTGTTTGAAAACGTGTAGGTCTGGACATTTGCTGGAGCTTCCATGAACGATGTGGCGTCGGTGGCAACCGTCGCATTCGTGGCGGGTGGGCTGGATGCCGTTTCGTGCTGAACGGAATGAAGTCGAAGTGTACCGCCTCGGATATAAGTGCTGCTCTCTCGATTGGAGCGATACCGGTCCAGTTTGGTATCGTCAGGTGATGTACAGAAGGGACACAGGTGCATGACATTCTTCTTAAAATTCTCCCCGATGAAGGTGTAAACGATTGGATTGAAACAACTGTTAGTATAACACCACATAGAGCTCACGGTGTAGGCAATACGGAAAGCAAGAGTGAGCTCTCCAGTTGAGAACTGATGTACAAGGTTTACAATGTAATACGGCAGCCAGCACACAACGAACACCACGATGACCGAGACAGTCAGTATCGAGACGCGCTTGGAGGCCCGCTGGGCTGTGCCAGTCCCATCGGAGCGAATTCGGAGTTTGCTCCCCAGAATCTTGAAGAGAAGGGTGGAATAACACACGATGATGATGGCGAGGGGGATCAAAAATCCGAAACAGGCAAAATACATAGTGTAGAAAACTCCGTCTTTATCCCAGTCTGGTGTTTTAGCATGGCAGTATACATTTCCAAACGCCGTAACCGTGTACAGCATGAAATACCAAGACGGTGTACACAGGATGAACGAAATCGCAAAAACCGCTCCGCAAACAATACGGGCAGTCTTCTTGGTGCGATAGCGCATTGAGGACAGTGGGTAGACTACAGCAACGTAACGGTCCGCGCTCATCATTGTCATTATATTTACGGACCCAAACTGGTTAAATCCATCCAAGCCCGGCACCAGTTTACACATGAAGTAGCCGAACGGCCAGTGATTGGTAGAAAACTGGTACCCCAACATGGGGAGAAAAAGTACGAACATGAAATCCATCAGTGCCAGACTCAGTATATAAACGTTTGGTATGGTGCGCATGTTGGCGTACTTTAACAGCACAATTATCACCAGGCCGTTTCCAACGATTCCAACAACAGATATACAACCGAAAATCAGGGGAACCAGGTATTTTTGAAACACCACGTTTCCAAACACTTCGGTTGCGTTTGAATTAGCGTATGAGTTGTTCCAATAATCCGTGGTGTCCACCCCTTGGAGTGGAGTTTGCGTTATCATCGAATACATCTTGGATGAAGCTACCTGGGTACTCAGATCAGAATGTAAGTTGTCTGCCATCTCTTATCCTGGTGTCCTTCTCACAAAAGGTGTCTGGTGAAACTTGCTCATAAAATACAAGAGATTACTATGAAGAGACTTGCCGGTGGGATACAGCTCAAAGAGGACCACACGGTCATTTCTAGTGAGACTGAACAACAACAAGACTACAGTCTGGGTGATATCTCTGGCTAGATAGTCTATTTGTTCACGTACAGTTTGTCGTGGCTCCTCTATTTGCCGATGAAACAGAGCAACTGACTAACTGTTTAATCATACCAGTGGCAAGACGGATCATTTCCCGGATCGCAGTGCTGCTAAATGCATATAGAGACACCAGGGTATGTCATCAGCTGATCACCGCCAATCACTGTCGACCACGGTAGGCCGAGACCCGGACGAAGGGCGCCACCGGAGCCCGGCCTTCCAAAGGTTGGATAGTAGTTGAGCAAGCTGTACAACCTGCACTGATTTGCTGTATATCACGGTGGATTTTTTTTTATCGGTACACGTAGCAGTTTTTCACTTCACAAAGTCCTTCAGCTGTATTGGTTAAACTGAAGCGGCAAGACCCAGAGACTAAATCGAATTATTGAAAGCGAATCACCCGATCGGATACTGTTGGTGTAAATACTAATTGAAATTATGCAAAAGGACAATGATGAAATATCGATCGGGTATTCATTGCCACGAGACTTGTGTCCTTAAAAATAAAGACTGCTCCGGTGTTGGTGAAAATAAAGCGAGTGTCTGACGATGTTCTTTAGATGAGGGTTATTGAGTTTACTTGCTTTGAGTTTAGAATTGCTTTCGTGGCAACAACATAAAACGAATTCAGATTCTTGTTAACGGTGTCGGACGCTGAATAACTGGTGGCTGAGTAACTTGTGGCTGAGTAACTTGGGAAAGGAAAAAACTAACTCATAGAACATAAAGAGACCATTGTTTGCTCTTCAAAATGCTTTGGAGGAAATTTGAAAAAACAAAGCATACAGTTATGCTCCCAACTGGCTGACACTTAACGTTCCTCCGTAACCAGACACATCAACGGTAATTAACGTGAGATTATACGCACGGCGCCGACAACATTGTCAGCATATCATGGTCTGACAGATTTAAGGGAGGGGGGGGGGTTAGAAAATGGGGTGACAGAAATATCGATGTGGGGTTGTGGACAATGCGCTGTGGATTTCACAATCACTTGCTTAGACATGCCTTCTTTTTTAATCGGAGTCAGGGATGATTTACAGCAATTCCAATACAGAAAATTCCTTATCAAAGAGCGATGGACAAACATGAAATACTCTAGTATGTGCCATGCATGCGTTGGATTATTATGCTAAATTCAATGGACTAGCTGAAGTTGGCCACAAGATTGATGTCAACTTTATTTATTTTATTTTTTATTTATGTTTAAAGAATGTTGACACTAATTGAAGGAGACAAAGAAGGAACAATGTTGAACCTTTTCGATCAGGTTTATGACATGTCGTTTAAAATGTATTTGATTTTGTTGCGTTTATTACAAGTTAACGCACATCTGCCTAACTACAGGATTTCCCGTAGAATACGCAAACCGCTGGTGGCGCCTAACTACGGGGAAACCCGTAGTTGGACAAATACATCATTGTCTTTCTTTGTACACCCACTTCTAGTGATAAAGGATGGGACACAACATGACACAATATTATTATATTAAATTAAAGCAATTGTATACGTTTGGTAATACGAACCAACTGCTTGTTTCAATCCTATAAATATATGTGGATACACTAAAACCTACCTTTGGAAATTTCATTTCAAAAGGTGGCAGCGTTCTTGAGATATTGCCGAAAATCTGGAGCGGTTATGTCCACGCAGTAATAATAATCTGCAATTGGAATACACAATCTGAGAGGCGTTACTGTCAGTTACGCTTCTCAGATTCAACTTTTAGGGGAAAACAAGTGATAAGTTGTTCCATAACCCTCGATCCCAATTATTAAATGAGGGTTTATTCGGATCGCTCTCTCACCATGCCAGCCCAGACAAAGCTACATTGTATTGTTCTGTGAATTCGTCCTTGTTGTAAGTCCTACTGTGGTTTATTGTGTGTTTATGTAATTTGTTTCTAACATTACCTTGTATATGCCAATGGTTGAGTGGGGGTCGTCGGCCCAGTGTTCTTCATGTTCATCCAATGTACCTTTGTCATTGTTTTTCTTTTCGCTTTCTTCGAAGATCATTCAACAAAATAAACACATTATTAAAAATTCCATTCATTTCTAGTCTTGCATGAATACACCCACTTTCCCATTGGCACCTACATAGGGTCATCGATACAAGCCCTATGGGTTTCTAGATGGCCCTCTGCTCATATGTATTATTTTCTTCAAAGCCGTTGATTTATGACTTGTTGTTTACTTGAGTGGAAATTAATAAAAACAAACAAACAAATACTTCGAAGTGAACAATTTTTCAAAATGCATTATATACTATCCAAAGCTGCTGTACTTCTTACCAAGTAAGTTTGTATTGTCATTAATTTTCAGAGTAATTACCAAACATATACATACCCTTTAAAGGTATCGTACACGTTTGGTAATGACTCAAAACAAATATTAGCATAACAACTTACTTGGTAACAAGCAACGGAGAGCTGTTGATAGTGTATAACATTGTAGGAAACGAATCCTCTCAAGCAACGTAGTTTTTGAGAAAGAGGTAATTTCTCACTAAAATAATAAAAACTTATTGCAAGAAGTTTTTATTTCTATCTGAAAGCACACAAATTTGTACGTAAAACAAGGGTGTTTTTTTCTTTCATAATTTTATTGCAACTTCGATGACCAATTGAGCCCAAATATTCACAGGCTTGTTATTTTATGCATATGTTGGGATACACCAAGTGAGAACACTTGTTTTTGGACAATTACCAAACGTGTTCAGTGCCTTTAAAGAGAATGCGGTGCACTTCCCAATGGTATACAGTTTGTATTAAATAACTAACGGTACTGATAATAACAAAAATCATCAATAATTGTCTAGACAAGTCCACTGTTTTAGTTTCTTGAAATCGATCGTAGTATCAAAGCCAAAATACACTCCATTCCATTTTGTTTGTAAACAATGAACTTTACATTGATAGACTTTCAACAACGAATATTCACACTGAGGAAATAGACAGAAGCGGGTTTCAGAATCTCCCTGTATACCTGTTAGTATATCCGTATACACCTGGTCAGGTCATTCCAGCAATCTGAACAGGTTCACATTTAACTACACATTTTCACATTTCACCTTGTTTTTTGAAATATGCAGCATTTTTTCTTGTAGTTGTCTCTTAAATGTTAAAATCATGCTATTTTTCTTCATAAAATATTGCTGGAGGAACAAAGTTAGAACCTGGTGCACTTAAACAAATATTGTTAACAGTCTTTTGATTGATTTATTTTTGTTTGCAAAACAATGTGCCAAGTGTCGTACTCATAACTATTGTTGCATCATAACATCAAAGATTAATACGCACACCTTTTTATTTACAATTATGTACTTCACTATTGGGAAAGCTGACAAAAATAAAAGTTTAATTGTAGTTCGAGTCGTTATAATTTAGGTCAGGGGATAGATTTTTCTATGCCTTGTTCCTCAAACCCAGCCAAAAGGATGAGGGGATAGAATTGTCTATCACTTGGTCCTCAAATCCAGCAGAAAAGAGGAGGGGATAGAATTTTCTATCTAGCCGAAAAGTGGAAGGGCTAGATTTGTTTATCCTTTGCTGCTCAAACCAAGCGAAAAAAGAGGAAGGGATAGATTTTGTTATCCATTGGTCCTCAAACATGAAAAAATGTGCGTTATATTGCTAACAAATAACTGGAATTGTTCAATATTTAAAATGTTAGCTTATAAAAATTTGATTGATTTGTAAAATCTGGAGCATGTTTTTCTCACTTTGGAGGAAAATAAGGTAAACTAACAATTTGATGCTTTAAAATCCTGTTTCGGTTGCAATTATTGACAATTTTATAATGACAATTTTAAGCAGTAAATTTGAAAATGAAAAAAACGCAGTTAAATATGAACCTGTTTCTGATGATAAATCAATCAAAATGTACCGGTATCATTGACAGACTTTCAAACAAAATATTGACACTGTGAAAATTATACAGAACTGCGTTTTAGAATCCCCATTACTATATACCTGTTTTAATCTGTAGACAACTGGTCGGGTTATTCCATCAATATGATGAGAAATCAATGAAAATGTACAAGTATCATATTCAATACTTTCAGTGGTGAGGACGCGCGATAGACAACAATATTTCAACTACTCCGACTTGCCAGCATCAACGTAGCCCTCAGCTGACCGATTGCCCCGAGGCGTAGACATAGTTCCAGGTAACAGGAGAGAAACCGCGGATGCGACAGCAAAAACATCATCTCAAAAATCAATACAATTGTGGATACGTGGACACCAAAGAGTCCAGTCAACAAGTTATTTGGTAAAGCATAGGGCGAGATATCGAACCCCTTTCAATTGACGGATTGTCCCCCTTTTTTTCATGGAATGTGATTTTTTTGAGAGCTTACAATAATACTGGTTATTTTGGGTCAGTAATTTTGAGAGGGAAAAGAGGGGGGGGGTAGTGGAATCGATGTAAAATTGTGACCAGGAGAGAGACACAAGACAACATGTCCTCGGGGTAGCACAACATTTTGTCGAGTGCTTTCATTGAAACACAAAATGACTGCAGAAAAGGGGGCTTGATTGTAAAGGCATCGTACACGTTTGGTAATTGTTTGTTTCAATTTTATATAGTTGTAGATATATACCATAAAACTAACCTGTGCAAAGTTCATTTCAAAAGGTGGTAGCGCTTTTGAGATATTGCCGACAATCTGGAGCGGTTATGTCCACGCGGGAAGAATAATTTGCATTTGAATACACACTCTGAGAAGCGTTACCGTAACGCTTCTCAATATTCAAAATATTATGGGGATAGAAAGTGATATATTTTTCCATAACCGCAGTCCTTCGAAGTGAAAAGTCTCTCAACATGCATTATGCTATCCAAAGCTGCTGTACTTCTTAGAGTCATTACCAAACGTGAACGATGCCTTTAATACACGGTGAATCGTCCTTTGAAATTTCAAGCTTTTCACTGAACAGGGTGGCCAATTTAAATACACAATCCAGATAGAAAACATTTCTGGGAAAACAAATCATACATACTTGGACAATTTCGGGATTGAACACAGAAAAGCTGACTAGAACGGGACTTGAAACCACGGATTAACGTGGCATCCGCCAATTGAAAGGAGTTCGATATCTCGCCCTATGCTTTACTATTAACTTGTTTGACTGGAATCTTGGTATCCATGTATCCGAAATTGTATTGATCTTTGAGACGATGTTTTGCTGTCCATCCGTGGTTTCCCTCCTGTTATCTGGAACTTTGTCCATGCCTCGGTCGCAGGTTCAAGTCCAGGGCTAGTCAATTTGCCTTCGTTCAACCCAGTCAGTTTCCCTTGCGGTTTATTAGTTGACACTGAGGACATGGTATTTAGAAGGGTCATGCATTTGTATTCACCTTTGGTGATAGGATGGGGAAGGAAGTAATAAAGAAGACATTCAAACTTTAGTCTGTGCACGTGTCCTTCTTCAAATTGACTCCAGTAAAACCTTCGGCGTACGGAGACTCCTTGATTAAGGGGGAGCTGAGGGGTTGATTTGCCGACATTGGACACACATAAAACCATACGTCGTACTAATTTCTCATACCGGGTAATTTGTTTGTATTTCTTTCTTTGTCTGTCCATTATTTAAAAAAAAATCTGTTATGTCCGCATCTTTTTTTTTTATGGGGTGGGGGTGGGGGTGGGGGGGGGGTGGGGTACCTTACCCCCTGGATTGTACGCCTACATCCGTCAAACGGATGAGTATCTCATTATTGTTTACCTATTCCATTATTCCCAAGAGTGTTCTTTGATGAGAACTCGTTCAATGCGATGCTATGAGAATGATTGGAGTGGATGAATTGGAGTGGATGCAACGCACTCCTTAAGTGAACAATGAAAGACACAATTAAAACATAATGGAATTACCCAGTACTAAATGTTGGTAGCAAGGACAACTGAGCCATAAATTAATCTCCAGGGGAACAAGCAAAACAATCATACAACCGGCAACAAGACTGATGACAATGCACGGTAACCGCTCAAGAGTAATCACAATTTTGGCTTCAATAGCCTCTGTTATGATTGCAAAGAATAATAACCATAAATTAAAGAGCACAACAGAAGCATTATCAACAGTCTGAAAGTGGTGCTAGACATCATCGATATTCGAAGACAAGTGTGAGAATAGAAGTCTGGTGCTGATTAATAATAGCACCGCGGTTTAATTTTTTTTATTTTGTCCCTTTCATTTTCCTTCTCTTGAGGGTTTGTGGCAGTAATTACAACAATCAATCCGGTGAAACCCTTAATGATTTTTTCCCTCAATTTTGATGAATGGGAAACACGATACGATTAGAAACTTCAAGAGGACGGTTGGGATGCCGGGCGGGGAAGGGGGATGGCAACAATAATCAAGAATGCCGGAGTCTGCGGTATTCCGGCATTCGTATCTCGTCTGTAGTGTGACGCACGATAGGCGCACACCTTGGCAAAACAATTATTTGCAGTTGTCTAGAATCGTGCGTGTAGAACAATGGCTGATCCAGGGTAGCACATAATGTAATCTAAGCTGATGTATGAGGGGAATAGAGGAGGGGCAGGAAGGGAGGGTGGAGGAGGGGGTTAGACGTTATACTGACAACTATAGTAAGTTAAAGGTATCGTACACGTTTGGTAGTGACTCAAAACAAATATTAGCATACAAAACTTACTTGGTAACAAGCAACGGAGAGCTTTTGATGGTATAAAACATTGTGGGAAACGACTCCCTCTGACGTAACGTAGTTTTTGAGAAAGAGGTAATTTCTCACTAAAAAAAAAAAAAAAAAAAAAAAAATCTCATGCAATAAGTTTTTATTCCTATATGAAAGCACACAAATTTATACAACAAGGGTGTTTTTTCTTTCATCATTTTCTTGCAACTTCGATGACCAATTGATCCCAAATTTTCACAGGCTTGTTATTTTGTGCATATGTTGGGATACACCAAGTGAGAACACTGGTCTTTGACAATTTCCAAACGTGTTCAGTGCCTTTAAACCAAACTTATGTATATCATAATATCACATTATGCACGGTTTCATTTGCTCTTTACAACACGTCATTCAGCCTGTGTTTAACTCGCAAAAATGTGACTAACAGCGTCCTAAAACAAAATGTTGTTTGAGGAGGTTCCGATGAAAATATTAATCCCAAAAGTGAAAACTATTAGGCAGATAAAACAAATATTAATAATAATGTTTAGTGTCCCCGCTCACTTCCCTTTTGGGGGTCGCATGGATTTTATTTATATTTTTTATCAATTCAAAATGAGATCTAAAAACCATAAATGTTCAACTGATACATCAGAAAATAGAATACTTGCAAGTCAGAACTTAGCCTGTGTCGGTTACACGGTTAAAAACAGATCGTTTAGTTACACATTTACATTAATTCTTGTGAAATTGAGCCACAGCAGGGTTTTTCAATACTGAACAAACTAATAAATTGTAAACTGTTCAATGTCTTGTCTAACATGTTTTTTTTTTGCATTATTGTGTGTTGAACAGTGAAAAACAATGGTTGTAAAAACTTTTGAATGGCGGCCATCTTGAATTTTTTTTTTCGAATGCTAAACATGTTTTTTTTTACTCGACTTAATATTGCATTGAGAATGAGGTCATTTGATTTGTTCAGTCATATCTTATTTGGAGCAGGTGTTGTGTTTGAAAGTCCAATTTAGGCTGGGAGTGATTGTTACTTCTTAAATCTGATATCATACAGTCTGAATCACATCAATGCAAAACTTAAATATTTGGTAAATGTTGTTGTTGTTATTGTTGTTGTTTTTTGTTTGTATTTGTTTCAACTTTATGATTATTTATTGGCAAATTTGTTATCCAATAAAAGCCAACTGTGAAAGTTTTATCTAAATACAATGTCTACTTGCTGGGATAAACAGCCCCCCCCCCCTTAAAAAAAAAAAAAAAAAAAACTGTCACGGTAATTTCACGCTAACGTTGAATCCATCCACGTTTAGCAAAATGCCAACCGCATCTCTGGCCACAGCATTCGTGAACGGACACCAACCCCTTAGACATCTAAGAAACGATTGATTTTCTCCGATATTTGTTTTGATTGATTTCTCATCAATGGGGTAATTTCAGACGGAATAATTTCGCAGGATGCTTACTATGGTGCCATCTTTATATATACAAGTAAGCATTCGGATAGAAACTAGACAACCAATATTTTGGGGTCATCACCAAACGATGAACCTACCTTGAAGTGTAAAATAATATTATTATCCAATGTTCAACAAATTGACTTTTACATGATGACAATAAATAATCCTCAGCCAGACAGAATGGATCAAGGAAGATAAAACAGAGTTACAATATCCACTCTGCGTTATTAAAGAAGAAGCACAAGAAAAGGAATACGAAGAAGAAGAAGAAGAAGAAGGGAAACAAGCACAATCGCCACAGTTTTAATTTACATGGATCTGTTCAATTGCTATAAATGTGCTTTGATTGCAAACTTGAAGTCAGTGTGTAACTGAGTCCATTTTGCCGGTTCATGCTGATGGAGATGATATTCGGTGTATGTGAAGTGGACACTGTTAATCGAGCAAACTCACCAATCACCAAATGTATTTGAATGACGCGTAAGGATTTTTAGCGAATTACAATGTGTCATTGACGAGAAAATACGCGGGAAATAATAACTTTACAGTAACCGTTGTTATTGGAGATACTTTTTGGAATTTAAGATGCATTTTTTTTCGAAAATTAAGCTGCGAAATAATGCTTTCCTTTTATATATATATTTTGTTTATTTTATATACGGTTTATTTTATTCGAGACTACATTAGCCGGTAGCATTTGATTGATTTGATGCGGCAATAGCATTTCGTTGGTTGCTATTATTTTTGCAACAGCTTTTACTTAAAAAATAATAATCAGGAAGAAACTGTACTGAACTTTTATTTCAGACCTTTTCAGCCGGTTGAAATTCATTGCGTTGATGCGACAATAAACGTGTTTGTTAGCTCCTATTATTTTTGCCAGAGTTACTATTTTACTTCTGATGAGGAGTAACGGTCAGATTTACGAGTAATTGAATGATTGCCGTAAGTTCCAATCAGTTCAATTAATCAGAATGAACGGCTCAGCTCTGACAGCCCCGCTGCTATTATTGTATTTGACCATCTGCTGTGATTGCTCTCCGTTTCGAATATTGTTGGGGGAGAGAGGAAGAAAGAGAGAGGGAGAGAGGAAAAAAAAATTCCCAGAAAAAATATATAATAACAAATCTGAGTGATTGGTCCGCTATTTGTTAGCTTGATGTTGGGTGGGAGAAACTTGTGTGTGTGTGATACTTTAACGATCGATCACCTTTATGAATAAATGTAATAAGATCCACTTGGAAATCAGTGATTCTTCATATTTATTCTCCAAAACAGATCACATTATTCAAACTGTCTGCTCCCCCATTTATTATGATTGGCTATAAGAACTCAACAATTCAACTACAATAGTCATATATATTAAAGTTGTAATATGCACAACTGGGAGTATGAACTCTGAGGTGTTGCTTATTTTGATAAGGAAATCTCAATTGAATTAGCAAGAGCCCACACGATGAAGATGGCTTATAAATTAAGTATAACGAAAGAGGAAACATAGCGAGAATGCTTGGGAAATTACGTCATTAATGTTGTTGTCGTTGGTGTTTGTTTTTTCTCTATTTCCCAATCTCTGGTTTTCATTTAAACACATTGTAAAACCAACATGGTAAATACATTTCAAATACGGAGGTCATTATAATGATCCTTATTTCTTATTTCTATTTCGACAATCGAAATATGCGTTGGTGATTTGTGAAGTAACTTCAAATTCAATTTCCTCGACGTTTATATTGTTTCAGTCTCTGAACAATTTCTATCTCAGAATGGAGTTTATACTCGGTGATTCTGCCCTAAACATGTTCGATAATAACAAATAATGTCTATAACCAAATCTTCCTGTCATCTGACTGTCGTGCTTCAATACGAGGTTTATTATGTATGGTTATTAAAAACATTCAATTTGGTTGCCAAAGGCAAAATTACATTGAATTTACAATTAAACGAAACAAAAAATCAGCAAAAACTTGGATTGGATAAAGATAAAGGTGGAGCATTAAACAGTAACGCACAAATTATACAACAAGTACACACTCAAATCTGAGTGGATACAAAAGATAATGTGAACGTTATGTTTAAAAACTCACAAGGAAGAAACCAAGTGTAAGCTCACTTAAACAAAGATGACCATTTGAATAAAAAGCAGTATATGAAATGCAGCAGTATTAAGTGAAGGCCATGCCCACATACAAATAAGTTTATTATTTTCGTTCTTTTGTATTATCATTAATTACTTATAATAGTTTGGTTTATTTATCATTGTTTTTGTAATTGTTTTCCATTATTATCTTGGTATTACATTGTTTTTTGGGGGTGAATCAATTTACTTTTTAATTCAGGGTACTCGTCCAACAACTATACTCATGACTGCAAACAATTAGGCACATACAATTGACTATCAACAGCTTAACGTTGTTTAACACAATTTGAAGCTGATTAGCATCTATTGCTTAAGTGATGTTCGAGTCGAGCCCATATTCCTGTAGAAAAACACCTTGAATATGGAATCTGTTGACTAGTAGTTTTACCATAGATATGGAATGCTTATATTGACCCGGTTCATATTAGCCTTCATGCGGAGAAGGGTGGCCCGGGCCGGCACTGTAGCTAGCTCAAGTATCACACACCAGGGAGTCCCCAGGATTCAATCAAATTTCTGTCAGGATAAGAAAGACAATGGTGAAACAAAAAGAAGAAGAACTTCGCCTTAGAGTTGGCGGAATTACGTTCAGACCATCCCCGGGGACAGGTGGTAAACAGGCCACTAGGATTGTCTCTAATCACATGGACTGCATCTTTGGTGGACTAGTTCGTCCCATGTGAAATGTCTTGCAGTTGTATCGTAACGTGTCTTGAGACGTAATGAGATAGTGTTACGGATGCGTTGAAGATATGGTATCGGAGTGATTAAAGGACAAACTCTAGGGTTGGTACACATGTACAAGGAAATGAAAGGGTATCAAATTCCACTCACAATTTTACATACTGATCCTCACATTATACATGCAGGAATAGAAAATATGGACAAGTTTTACATATGGAAATAGTAGCAAATTGGGGGCTTCAACAGGACAGCGGGACATGATGGGGGAGGGGGGTTCGCTGTGGGTGCTGCAGCAGGTTCTGTAGTAACATTTATCACATTCAACAAAATAAAACGAAGTTGGGTCTCAGCATTTCGGCTCTGCACTATAACGTGTCTTACTTCTGCGGCACAAGCCGGTCGGCATGCATGCAAATCTAGTGACCGGCACCCCAGACAAGTTGACCCCAGAGGAAAACAACAACAAAACAACAAAAAAGAGTCCTTGCAGGCCTAGGTTCTGACGCAGCAGGAGCAGCAAGATCATCAACAGCAGTACTAAATACCGATAGCGACAGCAAAAGCATCTTCAACAGAAGCAGCAGCAACAGCAAAAACAGCAGTACTGGACAACAACAACAACAACATCAACAACAACAACAACAACAACAACAACAACAACAACATTAACCACAACAACAACAACAAAAACAACAACAACAGCACACACATAAACAGCAACAACAACAACAATAACGACAACAACAACAACCAAAACAAAAACGACATCAGTGACAACAACACAAAACAACATCAGCAGCAGCCGCAGCAACGGCAGTAGTGCAGCAACAACGACAGCAACAACAACAACACCAACAACAAACATAAATAAAGAAATCAACAGCGGCAATTAAAAAACAACACCAGCAACATAAACAAAACAATGACAGAAGATGCTGAGCCAACACACAATCCTGAATGTATTTGTTGCGGGAGATATGCATCACCAAAAAAGGTGAAACCTTTGATGGCAAAAACAATCGTTTTGTTGGACGCAGTGTGTCTTATCCAGCAGATCTACACCTTGTCGTGAGAAATTAATTTTTAAAATAATCGTCTTCCCCGTTGCACTCAAACAGCTCATCAACAAGTTTTCTAACCAGAGAGTGTTAAGTACAATGACTCGTGATGCCTAGTTGCCCGTGAAAACGCTACTCTTCCGCAACTATACGTGCTCTTGATTCTCCGTGTAGACGCCACGATGCGATAATAATTAAGATGTTACGGTATGTGAAGCTCGTGTAGAAAGTGGCAGGGAAGGATGGTGAGCCGATATCCAGGAATGCACGGAGACAATAATGGCTGCATCCTGCTAAATTGAAATTGGAATTGTAATAGGGTGACTGGTAAAAAGCCTCTGGGTTTCAGTGAAGTTGCAGTAATGTGAAGAACGTGATCTCGGTGTTATCCACTTGTTACCTTTGCTTCAAAAAAATGGTAGCTAGAAGGAACGCTTAATAACATTTCTTGGTAACAGACTTCGTACCGGTGGCTTATTTCTCACAGGCGTGTTTAACTTACCCTCAACATTTTCAATTTAGTTTTCCACAGAATCGGTCATCAACCTAACTCAAACTGTATGTGGTTAAAAGTATTGCTTTCTGAGTAAGACGAAAAAAACTACCAGTTATTGAAGCACATTGTTCTCTCAATATGAACTTAAAGCTATCTGTCTCATTACACACAATTAAAAGAAAATTAAAAACATCATCTGTCAAATTGTTATTTGTATTAAAATTATCATATCAACCTTCAATTAAATAATCTATTCTCTGCTGTTATCCTGTACCCTGCTTTGTTCGGTTGTTGTATTTTGTACTCTAGATTATTTTGTCTGTCCATTGTTCAATGTTCTCTGTCCAATCGGGAAATACCTCACAAGCTTCTTTCTTTCCGTACACGCTGACAGGATGTATACATTAATACCGTCTTTATGTACAATGTAGTACCATTAAACATATGTTTATTAATTGTGAAAAGTTGGTATACACATACATTCTACATGTATGTTCTGTAAGTGTAAAATAATTGCCAACATACTAACATAAGACTAACAGGAAAGTATGTATACAGCGTTTAACTGTTTAACAACACGAATCTGCGCAATAACTCAAATGTGTTTGAAGAGGCAAGGTCTATGGTGAAGTTGGTTTGGCTCCTTAAATTATTTAAATGTAGATTGAGAGTGGTACGATGTAAAGATTGGCAATTCATCTAGAATTCATCTTGGGAACCTAGAGGGAGATTAGCAATCCATCTAAATTTCATCAAGGAAACACAAAGGGACAATACCCGTACGTGAAAGTCGGCATATAGATGACCTGGAATTTAATCTGAATGGTATACAATTATAAACTGAACTTTCGAAGAATGGTTGTTTAATTTAGGTTATCCCAATTCAAAGAGAGAGGGTGGAAGAGAGGTAGGGAGAGTATTATCACAGTACCACGTGTAGACGTAGTATTGTCAATACAAATAACGCAGTACTTTATCTCTTAATGAATTAAGTCCATGCAATATACGCCCAAACAGTCTCAGCGACCGTGGCCAAAGTCTGGGGGTCACGGCATTTTCGCCACGTGAGATGTTTCACCGTTCGTGATTCGCGGGGACTCGCCCCTATCCACTCCCAGTCGATAGTGTAAACCACTACCTCTGGGAATGAGCCAGCTACGCCAACAGAATACGCGCGCCGGTTGTTTGTCTGGGACTCTTCGCTTTTCTCGTTTGCCCAGATTTATCGATTGGATGTCTCGCGAGACCCTCCTATAAACATATAGCTTCATGACACTAATCTAATGAAGTTAAATATCTACCGAATGAATTAATGAAATAACTGATTTGGGAGGAAAGCACGCAGAAAAGGGGGTTTACTTTTCCGTGGGAAATTAACAGAAAAACCTGATATTGTAGGATGAGACCTGAAAGAAAATCTGGCTAGACTAACACTTGTGAGACGTCTCTGTGTATAGTCAATGAAAGGTGTGTTTGTCCCTGCTTCTTGAAAGAACAGGTGTGTTAAAATTTATTAAATTACTACTTTGTAGAAACATGATTCAAGCGAATGTGTTTGCGGAGCTTTGTTAAGGTGATGCCCTATACACTTTGTTCATTTCTTGGGGGTGTCGGGATGTTAGGGTAAATGGTTGTTTAGCTGCTTTTGTCCCATACACATGCAATCATACCATTCCAACTCTGCGTATTGCAACTAACGAGAAAATAGAATTAGCTGTTGCAAACTCGGCTTACCAACCAAAATGACCTATGGTATAAATGCAAAGCAAAAATAGTTAATGGCCCTTGCAGAGCCTTCTCGAAGGCTAAAAAACACCAAAAACTAATGTTAGCAAAATATAAAAATAAAATAAATATAAATAACATGTCTGCACAAGAACGCCTGCAGTTGTGTTACCGCAAAACCTGTTTGGGTTCATGTTACAACCTTAATGACAACATCAAAACAGTTACATCAACATCAACACATCAACGAAGCGACGAAGCAAGTAAACAACAACAACATCAACATCAACATCAACAACTTGACAACAAACTTAAGTTGAAGCAGAGACATGCAAGTCGGGAAAGTACAACACGTTTCATTGATTGCACTCAGTCTGAAATGATATTAGATCATGACTGCATAACACTGTCGATAATCACAACTATCCACAAATCATGACATTACTGACTGGTTAGTTGTGAAAAAAAAACCCATAGATAAATACAAGCCTGGGCCCAATTTCATAGAGCTGCCTAAGTACAACAGGTAGCTAAGCACAACCAAATTATGCTTACCAGAATAAGGTTACCGGCCAAACTACCATGTAACATGTACAATTTATGAATGGTATCCTGCTTATTTCTGCTAAGCAAAAAATTGTTAAGCAATATTTTCTGCTTAAGCATCTCTATGAATTTGGGCCCCCGGGCTTAGGTCATTCAGCGCTGCTTCTCGAAGGAGCATCGCTAAAAATGCACATTCCACTTTTTACCAATATGCATTTAATTCAAAGAAGGAAAAAATCCACAAATAAAAATAAATAAATAAATAAAGAATATACGAGCTTGATTCCCCTGAAAATGTATATAATGTTGTTGGTAAAAAATGTTTAAAACTGCGGCCACCTTGGTGTATTGTCTCGTTGACTTTGTGCGACCAAGCTTATATTTAAAACACAAACAATATAAACAAGAAAGAAAGACAAGTTCGATCCGTTATGATTCAAACTAATTGTTGTTTCCTCAAAAAACGATAGCATTTCATGCATGTCAATGTCAAAGTAAAGTTTTTTTCCACGGACCATCTTTACACGCCATATGTTATACTGTAAAAATGTCTCTTTTCATGAATCATGCCAATGTTATGCACACCCTTTAAATGAAGTTTGGTTTAATATCCAAGCGCTTAATTATGTTGACTTTGCTGTTGAAATCAAATTGTCTATGTGTAAACATAATTATGGTTAAAATTTGTTTTGGTATTAACAAACGAAGGATGCCACGGGAAGACATTGCTCCGTTAGCCTCTCGTAGGATCAACATGCCTTCAATTGACCCATATTATATCTCTAGGGCTTTATATAGCCTTGTGTAAAACCTTAATTAAAGGAATCGCTACTAACTGAAAAGGTTGAGAGTGTTAAATTCGCCCTGGGGGGATGCCCCGGGCAACCCTCCTTCGCCAAGAGAAGGATGACTGGACACAAATTAGATTGCACTTCATGGATGCAGTAAGCCGTGTAATGTATAGGCCGGAGGGCATGTGACCTTTTACTTCATGCATTATTCATGAATTGTTAAAAGTCCATCGGGTTTTTAAACTTCAAAAACAATTTAATGAATAATAATATTAATATACGTCATCGCCAAGCGTTAACGGCATCCATCCAATGTACATCAATTCGCAGAATCGACGATATTGTCGCCATCGTAAAATTGGAACACACAAACAAACGGTTTAATTGGTTTATTTTGAGATCTCACACCCTATATCGTTCAAACCAGCACCAATCCTCAAGATAATTTGTCCCGTTATAAATTTACTTTAAAGGCATCGTACACGTTTGGTAATTGTCACAGACCAGTGTTCTCACTTGGTGTATCCCAACATATGCATAAAATAACAAGCCTGTGAAAATTTGGGCTCAATTGGTCATCGAAGTTGCAAGAAAATGATGAAAGAAAAAATACCTATGTTGTACAAATTTGTGTGCTTTCAGATAGGAATAAAAACTTCTTGCAAGAAAATTTATTATTTTAGTGAGAAATTACCTCTTTCTCAAAAACTACGTTACTTCAGAGGGAGTCGTTTCTCACAATGTTTTATACTATCAACAACTCTCTGTTGCTCGTTACCAAGTCAGTTGTTATGCTAATATATATTTTGAGTAATTACCAAACGTGTACAGTGCCTTTAAGTCGAGAAAATAGTATTTGAAGACTTAGACACAACTTCTGACCAACCCATGAACCGTTTGTCTCTGTTAACCTCAAGTTAAACCTGTTCACCGAATTATGTCATGTTCACGGACAGGTCGTATGCTGTGTTTGCTGTAATTTTATGGTTCGATTTAACTTATTTTTCCCTTAAAGGTATCATGCAGGATCGGTAGAGCTGACAAAATAGTCGCATACAGTGTTCATGTTTTGTGTGATCAACCATATACATGAAATAACAAACCTGTGAAAATTTGGGCATTTTGAGAAAATAGTATCAAAATGCACAATTGTCAGCATGTAACCGTTGTAACAACTGAAATCAGCTGATGCATTTTGGGGGTTTTCATAAAAAAAAAAAACCACTTCGAATTTGATACCATTTCAGAGGGAAATATTTCACAGAAAAACAAGGAGTTCTAGTAGGAACTTTACAATCAGTGAGCTTTCATACTAAATTATTTTTTCCCCTGACCATTCCTGTATAATAGCCTAGTACCCTTTACTCTTGACAACATTGAAGTTTCCCTTCAACGCCACTTTGAACGCGTGCCTTTTTCGACGTTGCTGCCGCACACCCTTTCTATCATGTCATGTTGATTGCAGTTATACAGGATTGCTGTTTTTTTTTTAAACTCCTATCGTTGTCTTTTTTGCTATTATCACCGTCTTTGCAATTATAACCATCGTCGTTTCAGTCACTTCTAGCGTCAGTCGTCAGTCGATAACGAAGTCCTCAAATAAGACCAACCTGACAATAACAAAAACAAACCTCCACCTTTTAAAAAAATATTTTCACTAGAGTATAATAACCAGTTTCGATTTTTATATTTCAAATTTCCGTTCAAGACAGAAACCAAACAGTTTTGCTCGCTCTAATGATCCCTCAGGGCAAGAGGACCTGCTAGCAAAAACACCGGTCTGAGTACCTGATAACACCCCTTCCATCAAGATTGTTTGTTCACGGAATCTATTAGGACAAACACTTGAGGTTCCGCTGACTAGATTCTTCCATTTTGGGGTCGTGCGGGTTATTGTACAATAACTCAATTTGTCATATGTTAGGGGAAAATAACGAGGGACAGAATACAAAGTTCATTTTTTGTTAGTAGTTTCGTTGCACGGGCTCCATACGTTGTATACCGTGGAAGAAAATGAGGTCGTCAAATTCACACCGATGAGAAGGAAAGAGAGAGGGGGAGGGGGAATAAAGGAGGGGGTGACGAGGAGAAAAAAGTTGGCTGGGTTGGGTTGGGGGTGGGGAAATCACTTGTTGTTAACAGAGTGACTCAAGATCACAAAACAAACCCGATATTGTAATTAATCATTGGATAAAGTTAAACACAATTTTGTTCACTATTTGTGTTTTTTGACATTCCAATTTCCATAAAGCAGAGCAATATTACAAACCCATAAGGTTGCTTTTTAACAGTGCCGTCAATTTTAGCCAATAATTATATATAAACATTAAAGTAAATTGAGAAAGAGGGGTAAACATCACGGGATTGGTGTTATTTCTTTTTGTTTCGGTATTCTTAGAGAGGAGAAGTATACTGTCGGCTTTTTAGAATAGTTTGCTAGAAAGTATTTGTTTTAGTGACCCTTTGTTGGTTACCACTCTGATGGCCCGTCAGTCTGCAGCCAGTAGACCAAAAACACATTTTAGTTAATTACTCGTTCGGTTTTTAGCAAAAATAGGTGAAACCCTTTCAGTTCTATCCCCAGAAAGGCCCGATTGACATAGTCTGTGACCCATGGACTCGGAATCTCCAGTTAGAAAACACTTTCTACATAGGCTTGTGCACAAAACAATACTTCGATTTTACAGTGTAAAAACGTACTAGTTAACAATCAACAAATTAAAATTAATATTTGTTAATTTTGGTTTGGTCAAACTGTCTTCACAACATCTGGAAAGGTTATTAGCTTTGAAAAAAAGGTGTGAAAACAACATTACAAATGAGTTATACACGTTTCCCCACGGTCTACTGGCTGCAGTAACCAATGGCAGTCGTGTTAATCTGACAGGGGCGGGGGCATCGCAGGGTTACTCTGTCTTTCAAGAAACTCACTGTATGATATACAACACATTACCATGTTCTTAACCCTCCGAGCAGCCACAGGGAAACAAAATTGATAAGATGCACATGTTTTGGATTACGATTTGTACCAATGTTTACTGTTTAAGAAGTATAATTCTTTTCGGATAGGGGATCGTTATTGTTGCTATTATTATTATTATTATAGTATCTGTATGTCATTGATTCGTCTATGCATTAATACATCTAAACTGGGAGATCTTTCGGGCGACAATTGCCAGTACAAGACGAACCAGAAAATAAAACCCCGCATATCTCACCGAGGATTAACCCAAGTCTGGCTGTTGGCAAGGTATGCAGTCTGACACAAAACGCTGTCGTGGCGATGCATCCTCTGCAACATCGCCAAGCTTCACACCACAAGAAACCTGCCTAATCCCCCTCAGAACCCAGGATTTAATGTAAACTTTTGGCACTTATAAAAAATAAGAACAACACCATCGTCAATGTTTTGTGTATCTTTGATTGGAATGGACGTGATTCCCAAATGGATAACCCCAATTTCCGTAGCTACACTGTGTGTCTCTACATCCACACCTTGGCTATATTCGTAACATGCCACGAGCTAAGTAGTGCCGGACTTTGGCAAATTTCACATATCGCGCACGTAACTCACCGCGACATAATTTGATTTCCCGCAGAGGAATTTGCCGAGCATTTACAAACCCATCAAACAAGCAGCCGTAAGTGAAGGCAGTAGTCACGAGGCAAGGATCGATCCAGGAAAGGGGGAGTTCGATTCCCTCTCTTCAAACACTGAATATTCCTGGTATTTGTCGCAGTTGATACTAAGAGGGAAAGCGCAAAATGGAGCCACTTCTCGGGGACTGAATTTTAAAGATGGATTGATCGGTGGAGGGAGATGAGGATAATTGGGCTGCAATGGGGGTGTGTTTTTTTGTCGGTATTTTTTTTCTTTTTCTTCCTTATTCGGTGCATCAACCCCCCGCTTGGAGCCAGAGCACTTCGAACCGTTACATGTAAGTTTCATGAAAGCCGTCTTCCTGTTCTGATATCGGATTTCTTTCCCCTCCAGCCCAACCGAGTTTGCCCTCTCCTTGCGGCCAGTGCATTATCACCCACGAGATTGAGTTGATCAATAAAGTTAGCAAATAAAGAATTCCCGCCTAAACTTCACGCGGGAAAAGGGTTTCAATTTTAAATTACCTTGCGAGGAACGCGGAAAATCAATTTGGTTACTGAGCGCCAAAGTCAATAGGCGGAACAGGTGAGGGCTGCGCACAATGGTGAAAAACACCGCGTAAATCGTCCAGAAAACAACCCGTGAAATTAGCTGCCAACAGAATTCAAGATGACTTTACATCTGACTTTTTTTTTGACAACAAGAGTATCTACATAAATCTTGATCGACTAGTGCGACGATTGTCAATAAGTAAATCGCGAATCACGGTATCGATTCTTGGTGTTTGGTTTCTATTTTGTTTCAAGTTCCCAAACTCACAGAAGAGGTTCCAGTTTGACCTCTGTTTTCGGAATGATCATTGTACAATGTATTTATACTATTGGTCAATAATGGTTACATTAGTCTTCTTTCAGTCAGGTAGACAGTCATGTTTCAAATGAAAACTGACAAACTAACCTCTGGTAACTGTCATGCATCAAGACGATGCAGTGTTGGCTGCAGATGCCATCCATGCATTCTCTGCTGGACAGTATTGCACACACCGCTGCATGCTAAAGGGTCCCACCGCTGAGAATCCGCATTGGAAACCAACGTGTCCCAACTGCTGACCAGACTGCAAGTAATAGACCTTTCTTTTGTTTACAAACACTGACCACAATCTGTATGAAAGGCGAAAAAAATGTATAAACTGGCTCTGCAAAAAATGTGCCCTTTTTAGCAAAACCTTACACTTTATTTATGTTGTACAAGTTTACATTTGGTTTTGGATAGTACATACTATTATCAATATTAATGCTGTTAATGTGATAGCATTATTGGTCAATAATAAGAAACTGTTGTATTTGTTTGCAGTGAAGGCCGCCCGTACTTTTACCAACCAAGGTTGGCAAAACTCACGGCTCTGACGTTGCAAAAGAAAAGTCTATAGCTGTTGCAGATGTGGCGATTCTTGGAGACCGCCCTCTATGGGCAAGATTTCAACATCATGCCGAATGGGGGCGTAGTAGCATTAGCCGGAAGTGATAAAATTGATGAGGCAAAGTTTTTATGGAGTTAGGAGACGAACGGTCGTATGGTTTCACTCTTAAAACTATCGTGTTGAATCACACGTTAAAGATTGCGGAACAGCTAATAAAATAATAATAATAATAATAATAAAACAATCTCGACGAAAACAAAACCTGTTCCGACAGTAGGTCGGAACAGCTAATAAATAAAAGAAACTGAACAATACAATACGACTGGGGGAAAATGCAACTGGCCCAAAAAGTCAATCAATCAATCAATCAATCAGTCAGTCAAAAAAAAAAAAAAAAAAAAAAAAAATGAACAAACAATACATCAATACAATAATATTAGAAGTTGGACACCCCCCCCCCTAAAAAACCCCAAACTGAAACAAAACCCAAAATATATTGCGACGGTAAACAAAATTAAATGCGACGCAAAATAAACAATGTTTCATTATTTTGTTGTGTTGTGTTGTTGCATCCAAAAAACACAAAACAAAAAAGTGAAAATTGAATTTTGAACACCCCCCCCCCACAATTTACGCTTTGGTTGTCAGGCCTTCAGGTGCCGGTGTCCCAGGGAAATCTGTCTCCCGGAGATTCTGTCCCCATACGGGAAATTAACATGGGCTGGAGGAGGAGGATTCAAAAGAGGGCGCTATCAAAAGATGGGGGGGAACACCAGAATTTCCTGCCACACCGGATTCAGTTTAGCACACACTGGCCCCAGCTTACCGGCTACCATATAGTTCCAATGAGGCGTGGTGTCCGACCCACATCATGCCCTTCGCTCGTCCCCAGCGCCTTGCCATAACCAAAGGCGCTTGGATGGGCAAACGTATCAAGCACGCTCATTGGTATATCCCGAAAATGCTCAGTCCCATCATGCATCACGCTCACACTGCTATGCACTGCACGCATGACGTACTTCCTGAACAAGAATCTGTGCAAGCTGATTAGCCCATCCCAGCGGTCCTGGATAGACCCTGCTGCCTGGTGGCCGCTGGGGCCGAGCGAAATCATGCCCTCCCCTGTTCAGATCCTAGCCTTTCGGCCCTGTCCCTTTAGGGGAGGAAACAAGACAGATCCCAATCACGATGTTGCCACGTTCAGCAAAAGTACTTGTACCTATATTAGGGGCAGACAGTAACCGAAACCAGACCGGGCGTCTGAGCGTGAAACCAGTCCCGGTGTCCCAGGGAAATCTGTCCCCTGGAGATTCTGTCCCCATACGGAAAATTAACATTGGCTGGAGGAGGAGGATTCAAAAGAGGGCGCTATCAAAAGTAGTTTGTACACAGTTCGCCGTATGGGGGACCAGAATCTCCGGGGAGACAGAATCTCCTGCCACACCGGCACTTATCCTACTGCACTAAAGTGTCGGTACTTAACATACCATAGGGGTGTAACCAACTAACTGACCATAATTACTTTTGACCGTATGAGGGCGGGCACTTTCATCTGGGAATTATCTTTGGTGCACCATGGAGGAAGGGGTGCACCACACTAAATACATTCCCATGTATCTATCGTTTGGGTCTTCGTTTCACGTGATTATGTCACGCTAAATTGTATATCATTACATCTGTTTTTATTTTATCTATTTTGTTCTCCTTGATTGCTATTTAATAGCTATATTGTTGGACTGATGTGTAATTGTTTGGTTTATGTTGTTGTTGAATAAATGAAGCTGTATAGCTTCAATGCAAGAGAGAAAACAAAAATACATTCCCATAGCAACCAATGCTATATGCTTAATATTAAAAAATACTCAAATAAATAGTTAAAGTCACTCAGCCTTTTGAAAACCAATCAAACATAATACATTTTCGGACAACTACATTTCAGATTGCACATACGTCACACATGGCTAATATCTGCTCTTCGTTGGTCATTATTGGGTAGTAATCAACGATTGCGCATTTATTGGCAACTGCCGGTCATTATTAGGAGTAGTTACCATAGATTGCGCAAGATTGGCAACTGCCGGTCATTTGTATTTATTCACCAGAGATTGCGCAAGATTGGCAACTTCCGGTCATTATTATGAGTAGTCACCAGAGATTGCGCAAGATTGGCAACTGCCGGTCATTACAAGGGAGTAGTCACCAAAGATTTAGCAAGATTGGCAACTGCCGATCATTGTTGGGAGTATTTATTCACCAGAGATTGCGCAAGATTGGCAACTGCCGGTCATTACTAGGGAGTAATCACCAGAGATTGGGCGAGATTGGCAACTGTCGGTCATTATTATGCGTAGTCACCAAAGATTGCGCAAGATTGGCAACTGCCGGTCTATATTATGAGTAGTCACCAGAAATTGCGCAGGATGGGCAACTGCCGGTCATTATTAGGAGTAGTGACCAGCACGTGCCCCCCCCCCCCATTGATGTGTCCCCCCCCCCCATTTGGAATCTGGACTTTTGTGATTGGGTATTTTATACGCTTTGATGAGATAATGTCGATGTTTTTAAAACTATTTTTCCATTTACATGCAGAAAATAATTTTGTTTTACACTCACGCCAGATTATCTTATAAAAAAATAGTAAGTAACATAAAAAGGCGATGAAAAAGGGGCTTGTTCAGGCCCGTGACCAGGATATATATATATTTTTGTTTTGTGGGGGTGAATATGGAAGAAAATGTACATCGGCGCGTTAGCACCGCCCGTCACGTAACGACGCATGGGGGGGGGGAGATGTGCCCCCCTCGAAGTTCGAAATTTTGTATACAAAAAAAAATGCCCAATTCAAGCCATTTGGTCCACCATTTTTGCGCTATGATATTGGTTATTTTATCTGAAAACAACTCAATAACAGCTTTGTATCAAAATTTGTTCTGCATATTTAATGCTCAGACGGCGTATGTCACCCATTGCGTCATCCATTTACATCTTTGTATATTATTTTATGTTACAAATGTCATAATAAGTCACAGTTACGATAAGACTTTTTTAATTAATTGTTTTGTTCAGACTTTTGTATATATATTTTTTTAATAGTGCATTTCTTTCTTTTTTTCTTTTTTTTAGGGGGGGGGGTCCGCCCCCCTCCCCGCCCCTCCCCGATTACGGGCATGGGCTTATTTTAAAGAAAAAGGCAAACGGAAACTTGGCCTTTGTGCCCCCTATAAAAAATGGTGCACCCCCCTTACGCCGCTGATTATAAAGTGCATCAACCCACGGAAAGAACGATCAAATCAATACCTGCATTGACTATTATTTTGATTAACAAAACGAGATGGTGTAGTTATTTCGTGCAATAATATGTTTCCAAGAGGTTTTTTGTTTTGTTTTACAATTATTAACCCCATTTTGCACACAATGTGAACATAGAAATGTCTTCAATTTCTCAACGCCTCATCATACGAACAAACGTCTGTCGTCTATATCAGAGCTGTGTATTGAGAGAGTTGCGACATGGAGGGACCAGCTTTCTCCGGTCACGTGGTTGCTGGACGCCATTTTGTTCCAAATGCAGCACAACCCAATGGGCAGACTAGTCTGGCACCCTGTATTCGCCAATGCATTTTTTTAAGACAAAATGGCTTCTAATCGCAAGTTGTCGCAACTCTCTCAATATACGGCTCTGGTCTATATCAGAGCTGTGTATTGAGAGAGTTGCGACATGGAGGGACCAGCTTTCTCCGGTCACGTGGTTGCTGGACGCCATTTTGTTCCCAAATGCAGCACAACCCAATGGGCAGACTAGTCTGGCACCCTGTATTCGCCAATGCATTTTTTGGAGACAAAATGGCTTCTAATCGCAAGTTGTCGCAACTCTCTCAATATACGGCTCTGGTCTATATCAGAGCTGTGTATTGAGAGAGTTGCGACATGGAGGGACCAGCTTTCTCCGGTCACGTGGTTGCTGGACGCCATTTTGTTCCCAAATGCAGCACAACCCAATGGGCAGACTAGTCTGGCACCCTGTATTCGCCAATGCATTTTTTGGAGACAAAATGGCTTCTAATCGCAAGTTGTCGCAACTCTCTCAATATACGGCTCTGGTCTATATCAGAGCCGTATATTGAGAGAGTTGCGACATGGAGGGACCAGCTTTCTCCGGTCACGTGGTTGCTGGACGCCATTTTGTTCCAAAATGCAGTACAACCCAATGGGCAGACTAGTCTGGCACCCTGTATTCGCCAATGCATTTTTTGGAGACAACATGGCTTCTAATCGCAAGTTGTCGCAACTCTCTCAATACACAGCTCTGGTCTATATGCAGTCACTGCGCCCTCTTGTGAGGGGAAAGGAAAGCACTCGGTTCATGTTCGGAAGGTTCGCTCTTCCCTCATTAGCGCCACAGCCACCGGCACTGGACTGAATTGACGTATCAATTTGGTCCATTTTCTTTGCCTTTTTAACCTCCTGTCACCTCTTGCTGTTTCGGAGGACTCAACCTCTATTATTATAACTCTGAAGCCCTCTGCCATGGTGTAAACCCATTGGAAGCACAGCGGCGTAGCCACGATGTGGGGAAGGGGGGGGGGCACGTGCACACTACAAATAAACAGTACCCCCCGGGACCCTCCCCCCTCCCACTCATGAAAACAAATCGCGATAGTTCCCACAAAAAAAGAAAAGGGAAACAAGAGGAAAATGCGTGTTGATATAATATATGTATAGTCAACGATCGCGAATGCTACCGCTGCCACATAATGCCCGGAAGAGGATGTGGCCCCCTGCAGCGTTCCCTTTAAAACAAAAAAGCAGTACCTCCACCACTGACAAACCCGTATCCCCTACCTCCCCCACTCAAAATCACCCCCCCCCCCCACACACACACACACACATAAAATAAGTCCTGGGTACGCCGCTATCGATGCATCGTTAGCTCGTTACACCTCAAAAGTAGGACTCGATCACAACACTAATATCATGCACTTCTTGCCACTTTGTTTAAAAATAGCCCGGTTAGGTAAATACTTGGAATGTGTGATTGTCAATCCGGAGTGTAAAATTGTTTTGATATATTTTGTTTCATGCTGTTTGTTTTAACATATTGGGTCAACATTACGCAGGGTTTGCTCATTGGTCTCAAAAGGCGCGGAGGATATGCGAGTGAATACTGAGAGAGGCACACATACACAAATGGGGCCTGACGCTCGTGTTATTTTCCATGGAATGTACGGACATAATGTACAACGTCTATCTTACAAACTACACAGATAGACATGTTTAAATCATGTTGTGATTGTGCGCACTGTCTGTCATGTCCCGACCAGCTGTACGCTCTGTTCAGTCATGCATCACCTTGCCAAAAGCACGACGTACTTCCTGAACGAGAACTTGCACAAGCTTGGATTATACCGGTTGTGCTGAGCGATATATCATCCCCAGGACTGCTGGGATGGCTATAAATCAGGCTCGACTCACACTCAACTTGCAAGTGATGTCAAGTAGGGAACACTGCGCGGCAAGTGAGCAGTCGATGTGCAGTCAGTACGCAGCTCATTTAGACTGACGCGCCTATTGGTCTGACCCACCGACCCGCCTCGCTCCTGCACGCGCACATCACAATCATGACATGACTTCAGCAACGAACGTTGATCGGTAGAGTTCATTGTCCAATGTGTCCCTTAAAGGATTGTATATTTTTGGAAATTTGAACCCACTGTTTGTTTCAATCCTATATAGTTGTAGTATACAATAAAACTAACCTGTGAAAATTTCATTTCAGAAGGTGGTAGCGTTTTTGAGACATTGCCGAAAATCTTTGTCCACGCATGAAAAATAATCTGCAATTGGAATACACAATCTGAGAAACGTTACTGCAGTAACGCTTCTCAGATTCAAATTGTTTGGGATAAAAGGTGATATCTTTGTCAATAACCGCAGCACTTCGAAGTGAACAGTTTCTCAAAATGCATTATACTATCCAAAGCTGCTGTACTTCTTGCCTAGTAAGTTTATATTGGCATTGATTTTCAGAGTCATTACCAAACGTATACAGACCCTTTAAGCTGGACTCAAGCCTTAAAGTCAAAGTATACTTTTTTTTAACCATTTGGTTGTTTTACTCATGTATAAATGTAGGTATATACAATAAACTAATCTGTGAAAACTTCATTTCAAAAGGTGGTAGCGTTTTTGAGATATTGCCGAAAATCTGGAGCTAAATGTCCACGTAGGAAGAATAATCAGTAATTGGAAAATACAATCTGAAAAACGTTTCATTACATGCAGAAAAGTTTCTCAGATTGAAATGATTCTCAGATTTTGAATCCCTCTCTTTAAAACCACATCCCTTTGAAGGGAGCTGTGTCTCAAAATGTTATACATTATCAACAGCTGCAGTGATTGCTACCAAGTAAGTTAGTATGGTCATTAATTTTTGGAGTAATTACCAAAGGTATGCCCTCCTAATAAGCTTAGCTCTAACCTCATGTGTTATAGTTTAATATTCATAATATTTAATCATAATATTATCATGATTCGCCCAATCATCTTACTATTAACCTTTGCATTTGAAATTGTTAGACTGGGAACTGAACAGTTGAGACAGAGAGAGTACATTACAGATGAATGGGTGGGTGTGTGGGGGGGGGGAGGGGGCTTCTAAAACTATACCAGGCTTTTCACTGCAACAGGGTATCGGTTTATTTTGGTTTATATTAATGTCACGATCGGGCCCTATTTTAAATTTAAGCCGATAATCTTTCTATTGGATTGCTCGCTGGGAGAATCGAACTGACGCTATTTTACAAGCAGAATTCTTATTTTTCGAAATCAGAAAGAGACTGCTTCGTGATATTGGGTCACTTGAAATGAAACCAGAAGCCCGGGCAATCTTGAAAGTTACACGCATAAGCGGATGTGGAAACGGAAGGGGGCATCCAGTTCGTACAGTTGCACCACAACACCTTAACCTCCACATCAAGTCGAGTAATATTTGGAGTGAATTCCTACTTACTCAAAAAATTATAGGAAGTATTGATAATATATAATTTGTTTCCGTACTGTTCCTTTACCATGATCTCTCAAGACTAGCAGTGGATCAAGTTCTGTAGAAACCCGAACCAAATAATCCCAAGCTTCCGTGTGTTAAATCAAGAAAATTTAAAAAGTGTAATGTTACTAACAAGGGAATACAATCAATTAGAATCAACCGATGGCCTCTACAAAATTAATGGAATCCAGTTAACCTCTAGTCATAGGTGTTCAGGGTCAATTGGTTTTATCAGCCGAGGTTTGTGGGGGAGGGGGTTCTTACAGCCGTTTCCGAATTGACGGCTACCAGCTACAGCTATGGCTGGATCGCCGCGTTATCATGCATCAACACGCCAATTCGGATACCGCCTTACTTACATGGTAGAACATCGAGTCATGTAAAACACAACAAACAGCAATGTACCCTATCGTTATAAGCCTAACATTGTTCAACATTTGATTATATATTGAGTCGATATAATGGTAACAGACGTTTCTAAACGTTGAGATCAAACTAGTTTCACCCAGGTCTTAGTGAAGAAAATACGAGAAGTCCTCCACCCGATTCACACTACTTAGCGCTAGTGAATTGGAAGCAGGACGCTCTCTTACAAAACTTAGTATAGGCCCCATGCCTATATAAGGATTTATTGTATTTGTTTGTTTGTTTAATCTAAAGTGATACAAAAATAAATGACAATAATGCATAACTATTAACTCTTTGAAGCATCAATTATACTCTGCCGTTATCTGAAACACGCCCGGTTGTTCGTTATTATTCGATAAAGACGAGACATATTTCGTTAGCCATTCTTTGGACCCAATGCAGACCAATACGATATTTCAAATAAAACAATACATCACAAGCAAACGCCATTCCGGTTGTAGTTAACGATACGATGTAGTGTGTGTAGGCCTATCCCTTGACCACCATCAGAACTAAAATTTAGATTACCCGCCTTTGCAGTTCGGACATCATTTAGTCACCAATCTGACAGTCAATTGGTTATTAAGGTGCCATCTGCCGCCGAGATTTGTTCACACATCGACCTTAATTTCACATTGAAACAGTTAACACCTTTCTTCTTTGGGTAAATTTACTGAAGCAGGAAAATGTCACGATTTAATTAAGATCTCCAATCGTCCACCGGCGGACAATCCAGGCACCAACGATGTTTAATCACGGATAGATGGTTAATTGCTGAGTGAACAGGGAACGCATACAGCGCCCTCTGTCGGCTATCAACCCCACATGATTTGAATACAACGGAAAGGTACATGTCCTTGCACGGGAGAAGAAGAAGAAGAAACAAAAATACGCACAATTGATGCTTCACAAGAGTTAGCAGTATGCATTACTGCCCTTTGTTTTTAATTTGACAGTTTTCAAATCATCTATTTACAGGGCCCCTGAAGGAAACATTTCTTAGGAAAATATTTTGAGCTACTTCCTAATCCCCTTATGTGTATGACAACTAATTGACATCCATATTTGGTTAATTTCATTGAAAAGTGATTTTCTACAAAAAATAAAAAATAAAATCCTCTCTTATCTGGACAACTGAGGACGCTGTCGCAGTGATGTCATTCCAGGAAGACACATGTTTTGTTTCTATTGAAAAATGAAATCGTGAAACCTTAAGATTAATTTGCTTTTAAAAGAATTTGAAAGAAAAAATTGCACTTTGGCATACTGCCATGAACTTACACACTAACAAATCACTACAGAAAACGAAGTTTACGACAGCGAAATAGCCTAAATTTTGTTGACTTTTTGTGCATAAACTAATTGCAACATTGAGTTTTTCTGCCTGACATGACATCACACTTTTGCTCATGAACAAAACGAGAATTGAAAATAAGGTGAAATGGGACACAAAGGTGCATCTCCAAGGATTGCATTAAACAAAAATTACATTTCATGGACCCTTTAACCAAACACACTTTACGTATTTTGAAAACAAAACAAAAAACAAAACAAAAACAATACAAATACAAATCAGAAACATAGATCACGAACATCGTTAACATAATAGCCTTGCCTTGCGTACCAATATTTCTTTGCATTCAGTATACGTATTGTTTGATATTTTTCTCATAGGTGACAATTATTTTACGAAGAAAAACAAAATATGCATATCTTACTTTGAGCTCTCGAACGTTATTTTGCTACACGATTGTAAACCATGGTGTTTTTAAAACTACAAAATGACGTGTACTTACATAGATGACTGTCTGCTGGGAACAAGAGACGATCATTTGCACGAGAGTCAAATCACCATCTTGAGTGATTGGAAAACGGAACGACAAAACCAGAAGGAGAATCAACTCCCCCCCAACCAAACACACGTACCTCCCTTTCTCCCTACAATCAAAGGTTGTCTGAGTGGTTTTCTTTCCCTGCATTTCGCCTCTGTGGAACCCCGGTTTGAATCCCACCTCACACCGGAGCCTAGAATGTGGATTGAGTTTTCAGTCCCTACCTGATTGCGTACGCTTTCCCCATTTTGGGGTTTTCCTTGCACATCTAAAATTGAAAATTTCTTCTCAATTATTCTTCTTCCTGGAGCTTGCGCTGTTGGATTTGCGGTAATTTAATAATGTGTATCTAGTTGATGAGAATATAATTATAATCAATCTCTTTGGTCTATACTAGGTTATTAAATGGAAGAGAGTGGCTACTTTAGAATAGCGCAGCCAACCTCTTCTCAAAGGGGGGAGGGCTTCTGTTTGTCCCCCATAAATTATTCAAGATTATTGAGATTTCTTTATATTTTGCGGATTAGCTCAGTCACGGAAAATCATCTATAATTAGTGTGGATCTACAATGATCAGACAGCTTTGTACTTCTATATAATTAGTTTGTAGGCCTAGCTGCTATAATCATAGTAGCCCCCTTTGACAATTATTGATATAACAATCAATATATATAATAATTGTTTTGTCAGGATTTTTAGCAACATTCATATCGGGATTATTTTTCTTGCAGCGGCTATCCACATGGTGGTTTGGGTCGTCTTCAAGTGCTATTGTCGACTTGTTTCAATAGAATGTTCAGGCATAAATGTTTTATATTATTGTACAGACGATCTACTAATGGCATAAACCTTATAAACAGTCACCTTTATGACTGAAACTAATGATTATTATTTATCGTCTCCTCCCCTGAACAAAATTATAAACATTAAATAAATAAATACATAAAATACTGTGATTTGTCACTTGAAATAACCATTGTATACGACTTCCTTTGTATTTAAACGTGACACGGGTAACTGACATGTTTGTTTACCCATTTTTCTCCCCTCAAACCGTGGTTAATTTGCTCGCAAATTAATCTAGTTTTCAGTAGAGGAGAGGTTTAACCTTTTCCGTCCAAACCCTAAGATTGATGGGGGCAAACACGAGTGAAAACCCACAAGGTCAGCATAGCGGCAAAACAATGTGGTAAACGGATCATATGGATTATTGACTGGACGGCCTTGTGTTTGAAAATGCCAAGCTGTCTCTGAATGACAATTGTTTCCGGCTAGTAATAGACAAACTTGTAACATGATATGGATACAGACCTTGCGCAAAGCCCGAATTGGTTTGTATGGTCACGTGACAGATCATGAACTATTGCAGTTAATTAGAACATGAAAGCATCGGGGGAAAAAAAAAACTGTCACAATAATTACAAACACACAATAATAGGCTAAACAAACAAACAAGAGGGAGGGGGAATGAAACAGTACAAGAAACGAAATTAATTGTGTTAATTAGTGAAGTATAATAACAATAGTAACTAGCTCTTTTAACAACGTATCAATGTGCGATTTAGTGCCTCGGTCATTGGGCCAATGATATTCCTCGTGGCGCTCCGAAGGCTTTTTCAAACATTATCAACCACTACCCTAGCAGGTGGTCATGTACACCCATGGATGAAGAAAAGCTTTACAGTAAAGCATCTTGCTCAATGACACAAGCTCCCCAGCCGGGATTCTTACCCGCACCCCAACGATTTCACCACCAGCACTTGACTCCGGTGCCCTAGACCGATTGGCCATGACATGCTATAACCGTATATGTTAATAACCGTACACTGGAGTAAATTGCGTATGGAATGGGGTTGTGGGGCGAGGAAGGGGTTAACCAAACAACAAATACATGTAATGCAAAACAAAATGTTTAGACTCTAATACTGAGGACAGTCTGCTGCCATCAGACGCTGAATAATTTGTTATGTTCATTGTCTCAACCCTTCGTACACACTGGTCAGCTCATATGCCACAATGTCCTGAGCTGGACCATGCCACACGTCCTAGAGGGGGTGTCAATCAACAGGGGGTAGTGATTTGGTTAGAAGGGGGCAGGAATAACCTCTGCCAGCATCCTTGCTGAACAGAATCGGTAGTTCAATTTTAGACATTGGATGAAACCAAATTAATAAAAACAAACTTAGTTAAAGGGTCTCTATACTTCCGGTAAAACACAAAACAGAAAAGCTCACAGATTTACATTAAACTTGGTTTAAAGATAATGATGATAGAAAGCTTCCCTTGAAATATTACTGGCTGAGGTGCTGTAGTTTTTGAGAAATGAGTAAAACAATTATAGTTTTGATCTCATGAGTCGAAAACTCGATGTTTGAAAACAGTGAAAACACTTTTCCCCACTTGTTTTTCTGGTGATTGCAATGACCGATTGAGCTTAACTTTTTACAGGTTTGTTGTTTCATGTTTATGTTGGGATACACCAAGTGAGGATACTGGTCTTTGAAATTTACCAAAAGTATAAAGATTAACTCCCTTTAAGCAAGTACAACATAAGCTGAAATTAACACAGGCAATACCTGGACATGTACACAACACACTTTGATAAAGAAAACATGTTGATAAACCTATAGATAAATCTTGTCTTTTGTGCTGAAAACGAACCACGGGTGCGTTACAACCAAACAATTACCTTGCTGGAGGGTTAAGACAACATTATTAAAACAATAACAACCTAAAATGGGTTGGTTTTGAAAAGAGGGCCATGGTGTTCGAAGCGACTTGTTGATCATGACTTATCGTTTGTATTATGTTGTCGCCACTACATGAGAATGAGTTATTTTTTTAATTAACTTATGGGGGGGGGGGGGGTTCCGTCGGATTTTAGGTAACGGTATACATTTCTTGAGAGGTTGGTTGAGTAAGTTTTTTTTTTCAAAATAAAAGTAAGGAAAACACAGTTTTAAAAGGAAATCAAAGTCTTTGATCATTATCCCTCGCGTAGGCAGTGCAAGTTGGGAGGGTAATGGAGCTTTTTCCGTCTGTTGATCTTGGTAGTTGAACCAATGATTAATATGAAGGTTTTGTATTATTTTCATTTCTTCGTGTTCTTCTCCTTTAGACATGATGGATCGTTTCAGATATATGAATCAAACTCCACTAATGTTAATACCAAAGGTCACGAGGTAGGTCTAGTGCACGTATGCAACGAGGCTGGAACAATCGATCGTTGCCTGTCATTTGGGCTCGATCCTCCTGTGTTTCCAGTCGCAGTAACTCGTTAGATTGTTCCTGTTCAAAATGTGCATCAAGCGGAAAGCGTTTCTGATTGACCGGCAAGGTAGCTTGTGCCATCAACTAACTGTATAGATCGCACCGACGTTATTTTCAGGGTCTTCATTATGCACAGTTTCGCACCCAATTGAACGTTGTCTCCATGTCAAACTTACAAACCAATATAGTTCTCAAAATATTGTTCTTACTAATACGCGCGAGACTTCGCATTCTTTACGGCTGCTTTCTTACGGTATGGGAGGTAGCCTAATAAAAAAAGAAAGAAAAAAAAAAAAAAAAAAAAAAAAAGGCTAATAGATGGTCAACAACTACAATGAATATTATATTTTTGTATAGTTATATTTCTTTCATTTATCGGGCAGATAAAAAGTACAATAATGCACGTTGGCAAAAACATAAACAAATACACCAAGAACAACTAAATACAGAGGAAGGAAATAGACCTAGCTATAGAGCCCGAAGGATTGCCCATAAGAATCAAAGTTTCTGTCTAGAGGCCCCCTCTCCACGAAGAACAACAATACATTGAAAACAAATAAATCAATATATAAATATATCTTTCTTACGCATTTCATTACATTTTATCCAAGGATGTGTTTTCAAACTTGCAATTTTATATGGTGTTTATAATCATTGATACGATTGAAAATATATATATTAAGACCCTGAAAATAACTTTCAAACTTGCAATTTGATATGGTGTTTATAATCATCGACATTGTCGTCCCCGACAGACGTCTGCCAACTACTGATTGGAAATACATTATGTTACACATAACTAAAGATGGCCATGGTGAAATGGTCAAATTATTTAGGTTTGTTTTGGAATCGAGTAGAACACGTAGCTTTCACCTCGCGAGTCCTAAATCCGATGTTTGTAAACAGGGATGAGGTTTTTCATCATTTTCTCGTGAAACACGGTGACCGACTTTCACAGGTTTGTTGTGATTTCATAATGCTGGGTCGCACAAAGTGTGGATACTGGTCTTTGACAATTACCAATTCTGTCCACGGGTATGAATACAAATTTAACAGTTCCCCCTTTTCAACCGATTGAAACTCAATCGGAGGGGGGGGGGGGTATAAACAAAGAAATACTGATATGAACTTGTTTTGCCCCCGCACAGAATGCTCTTTCAAAGGGGCACATTAATAGTGATAACATACATACATTTGCGTCTTGAAATACAGCTAGCTGAACATACGGTCCCTTAATCAAATTATGGAGTCAATTTTTTTTCTCGAAAAATAGTGGACCATGTTCTGTCATGAAATTACACGAAAACCAAAATATTTTTAGGGATGTTTATGTGAATCATTATTCTACTTTTAAAATATATGTCCACATTCATTTCAAAACAAACGCTTTGTATAGCCCAAAGCAAACAATCCGAAGGCAACGTGCACATTTATGCACTGTGTAATCAGTGCCGACCGGGGGCCAATGATTTACATGCTGGGAGATTGAACCCACGACCTTTTGCATTATAGAACACTTGGCTTCACCGCAAGACCATTGGGCAGCCTCGACGGTGTGAGGCCACTTTGCACGTTTACATTTCATAGACGCCTTGGTGGGTTGATTCTGAACTTTCCATGACAATAAGTTCTTATAACTAAACCAGCCACGTTTTCAAAAACTAGACTGAGATCCTACTCTAACATTAGTTTTACTCCGCAGTAGTTTACCAACCACCGGTTATATGCTCATGCGCAGTAGGGAACATCATACAACCCAGGTAAACATTGAGGGAGTTGAACCCACGTCAGCAGTCCATTCAAGGTAGTCAGCATCTAAATCTGTGTTGACCCAATTCAAATGAGGTCATCATCCCCAAAATAATGCACAATTTTGTTGGAGTCCATGCCATGTGTGTTATATAATGCATTGCGCATGTTAGGTGAGGGGGCATTTAAAGGTATCGTACACGTTTGATAATGACTCAAAACACATATTAGCATAACAACTTACTTGGTAACAGGCAACGGAGAGCTGTTGATAGTATCAAACATTGTAAGAAACGACTCCCTCTGAAGTAACGTAGTTTTTGAGAAAGAGGTAATTTCTCACTAAAATATTAAAAACTTCTTGCAAGAAGTTTTTATTCCTATCTGAAAGCACACACATTTGTACAACAAGGGTGTATTTTCTTTCATCATTTTCTTGGAACTTAGATGACTAATTGAGCCCAAATTTTCACAGGCTTGTTATTGTATGCGTATGTTGGGATACACCAAGTAAGAACACTGGTCTTTGACAATTACCAGACGTGTTCAGTGCCTTTAAGCGCTTACCGTGCTTGCAATTTGAATCTCAACATGACGAGCGTGGCAGACAGTTGTCGCGTGTGATATTGATGCAACGGGTCAAGGGAAAGTTAACCCACGTTTGATTATTACGCTGAAATCCTCCCTCATTACTTTGACCATCAACGGCTTCCGTGATTCCAGTCCCTTGCTTCGTTAACGTGAATTGGCATTAATGAGAATCATATTGGGGATATTTTGGGAACGGTACACACAATATCAGAATAGTTTAAAACATGGGATGTACTTGGTTGCTTTCCTGTCTTGTTATATTTCTCATTGTTTTCACAGACAAAGTATAAGGAAGCAGAAACCATGTATTCCTATTATAGAAATAACGAGCAGGAAACTCATGCAAACAAAAAATAATTCAAGTTATTCAACACTCCCAACAAATTCACCCACTTTTCAATAGTTGTTGTTATAGTATTGCATCCAATTTCGATTTCGTACACACATGATTTCGTCTTTCTACATTCAGGTATATTGTGTTCACTGGATTTCAACAGGCATTCAAGACTACACTTTTACAATTCTTCGGTTGAATTTCTACTACCTATTTACAACTGAATAAGTCAATTTTAGACCTATATGATGCGCACATGCATTTGTTGCTATTTTGCTAGCTGTGTTTTCTTTGTTGTTTACCGTGAGTTAATTTCAACATCTGTGCGTTCAAATTAAACATGAGTTACGGCTTCTATTCGATACGGGTTGAGGCGTTTCCATCTTGTTTGCATTTCATTTACATCCTGTGTTGTCTCAATTGGAATACATGTTAATTTTGCTTTTTACCCCATGATTAAAGTTAAAGCCTGCACCCGATATCTGGAAGGCTGTTAAGTAAAGTTTAAAAAGTTATGGTCATAAGTTAGAAATGAACACATGATAAAAATGTCGCTATTATAGCCTAGTGACTACTTGCACTGGTTTGATGTTTTTTTTTTTTTTTTTTTTTTTTTTTAATGCTACTGTTCGAACCGTGTCACTTTAAAAGTTAACACATTAGTAAGTGAAGCTATACAATTATTAGGGGGGGGGGGCGTTATAAAATAATCAAAAACAATGCTGGTTTTTTTTTCTATCAATGAGTAGGCCCCTACTTTAATTTGTCTGTTTATATAATTATTTTATTAATTTATTTATCTAAAATTGGCAGGCATTGTATCGTTCTAAAAGGCTTTACTTTGAGCTTGCAGAACTAATTTTGCTCAAATGATCTGCCTTTATACAAATACGAATCAGAGAGCAGATGCCATATAATCGAATTTGAACGCAAACATTGGAAACAATGTTTGCTAATTATTGCTGTTCACTTTTACGAAATCGAATAATCTTTGCGACCAAATGAATTTGACCAGTCTATGCTAGACTGTTGGAAATGAAAGGGCCTACTCCTTTTGGCTGTTGAATGATGTTGCGACGGAGCAATTCATTTTCAAACGAAACCGCACGAGCCAGTGCTAACTTTAATTAGTGTTTGTTGATAATAGCCGGGAAAAACTAAACAAAGGTGACTTCGAATGTCTAGTTTTTTTAAAAGTCACATCAACAACATTACTGAAGGTAGGGAGAACATGCAATAAACGAAGATGCAAATAAATGAACTATATGTGTGGCTTCTGAAATGGTTAGATCCGACCGAATAATATTGTTCTGTCATTGAATAATTATTCAGCAACTATTTCAGGTTTAAAAAGTCATTGTCGTTTATTTCTCACACTCAGACAAATTTTCCTTCAATTTCAATTTCAGACAATATTATATAATTTTATTTAATTGTGTATGGGGACGTCAACCAAACATGCCTTGCCTTGAAACCAGAGTGTTTTTACGATTGGATACCTTGTAATTTAGTCATAACGGGGTAGGGGATGGTTTGCAAGACTGAAGAAGTCCTCACATCTGTGCACAAAACCAAGGTGGACCTTACTAAACAAAACGTAACAAAACACAAACAACAAAACAACAACAAAACGACAACCCGAAAACAACAACACGATTGTAATACTATAATAATATTTATAATAACAATAACACAATAACATTATAAGAAGTTCTCAATTAACAGGGGTGACAAACATTTATGGGTTGGTGTGTGAGCGTGTCTACCCATTCAAACCGAAGACTTTAACAAAGGGGATCCGGGTGTGTGACAGAGCGAGACGTCCTCGCTTCGTTTTCGTGTACAAACCCAATGGGGACGTCGCTAAAAAAACCTATGTCCAAACAATGGGAGAACATAGAAAAGTCCTCGGTAAGCGGGATTTACAAACGTGCGCGTGTGTGTGTGTTATAAAGGGTGCAGTGTTGGATTTGGTGAGGAGTTTGTGTTTAGCTAGCAGACTACATCATAAAGCGTTTGTACTTTGACAAATATTAGGTAACAGTGAAGCAAGTATAGCAGCTACGAGTTCGTAGACAGAGTCAAATCGTACTCCTGTTTTACATTGATTCTAGCAAACAGAGAATGGCTTTGAATATTCAGAGTATTTTCAATAAAAAAACAACATTACTTTTGGTAGTTGCGTTTGGTACCCACAACCTTTTCTACCCTGCCCCCCCTTAAAAGTGCATCCGAACGTCACTCGTGAACCATTCAAAACAACCTCCACTATATGGCCCGTGTTTCTTCTGTATCTTTTGGCGCCAGTCTTACGAAACAGAGGCCCTGATCCGTGAGCATGGGCGTTTTTCATCAAACTATTGATCCTTGTGTTTTCTCGTCCGTTGCCCCCAGTGTGACTTCGCATTAAGGATATGAAGCCATAATGCCGGACGTCATTCTGGAGCTCACAGACGACTTGCGGCGCAGTACATGACCACGAGAGGAAAACACAAAAAAGCCGGATCATGCACACGTCCCTGGTCTCCTCATTTTACATAGGCGACCGACGATGAGAACTTAAGAACTTTTGATGAAATGGTTTTCGGGGTGTAAATTATTGACTCAAATTGAATGCGACCAGAATGCGGGAATAGATAGGCCTATACATCACTGCGAAATTGAGTGACGCGCTCTGATTTCATGCAGTGGTTCAGAAAGCTTCAAAGAGGGCGTTCTTTGTGGTTTGTGTTGCCAGTGCATTTTGCCTACCTTCTTTTAGTGACAGCTCTCTGGTGATAAGACTAACGTTGGCAATCTGATTTACTGGATAAATCGAATATAATCCAACAACGATACGAAGCTACTTTTCATTCAACGATTGGGGGAGGGAGAGGGGGGGGGGGGGTCGATCATAGCACATACGTTTCTTTAATTAAATTTAAAACAGTTTTCATAACATGTTTTCAGATGATAGGTATTTTTTATCGAATGCCACATTGCAAATTGGCTAAAAGCAATTGTGCATTATTTTGTATTAACTGCACCGTTTTTTGCTTTTTCTTAATCTTCTGTTTGTTCTTGTTTGCTATGATTTAGGCATACTTTTGCTGCCAAGATAGCGACTTGACTGGCGTCTACAATAATTAATTGAATTAACAGTGCCAGTATTTATTGTCATTAATGAAGTTCACGGAAACAAATAAGTCCATAGCAAACGACACATCACTTTGTGAGAGACTAATGGCACTTGATGCCATTTTTTTTTATGCAAGGGCCATGCCCAAGTTATTTTAAGGCTATCTTCCGTGTGCCGCATTAAATACGACTTCTGAAATTATGAATATTAATGACTGTGGAAAAGGACAACAACAATCTGATCCAGTTGCTCCGAACCCCTCCATCAATCACAATACAAAACATTAAATTCATATCGCAAACCGCAGTCGGCATACAGGGCTCTCATTAAACGCGGCATTAGGGGACAATTGCATACTGCCAAAGCGGCAGCGTATAACGGCAAGACTTTGATGGCGTCAACCAGTCGATTAGTATATAGGGGGGCTGAAAAAAAGATAATGGAAACATGGACCGCTTGTGATGACTGCCTCTATCTCTCGGCACTCCAAATCCATCAAAATAATTTGAAATCAGACTCGTCTTTCATATTTCAGACCCGGAAATCCAACCCTTGTGCTCTGTTCTCTATATCCTGGTCAGATTTCGTAATGGATACGGTTGAATGTTTCTGACGGTTAATGAGAATTTTAAGAGCCTTGAAGATTTCTACTTTTCTTAGTATTCATTTCTTGTTTTGCGCAATAATTAGAAGTGTATATACACACAAACAAAACGTATTATAAATCTGAAAATCTGAAAATCTTTCAGCACGAACAAAAATGGTTTACTGTGAGGTTTTGTTGCGTTCCCGGTACTTTCGACTAACCCTTATATAGCCTGTCTATAGCTTCAATGTATCCGCCCGCCGTTGACGAGTAGCTGATTGTAACCAAATCCTTCACAAAATATGGGGAAATTTGTCGAAACTACCTATTGAAGATTTTGTTCTTTTTTGTGTCCTTGTTATTTTTTTCTGCGTTTTATTCCAGATTGTTCAAGTGGTTTAAAGTGTGTGGCCAAATTGTAGTTGGAAAACACCGACATTTTTTATTAGAGCGACATCATGGTCTGTTTTATTTTTTGTTTTTGTTTTCATGTGTCCCCTTTTCTTTAAACGTCGTTTCTTTTCTTATTTCTTAAACTTTTTCTATTTCAGTATTTGAGGAAATGAAAATACATATTCTACAAAACTTCTTACAGTAGACGGGAAAATTTGTTATGAATATGCTAAATTTTGATCAATTGGAAAAGACCGTTGTACAAAAAAAAATTACACTTTGCATAAAAGTACAGTCGAATTTTGTTATTTTAAAACATGGGAAGCACGTATATTGTAGCTGTCTAGCCACGATTTACTCATTATTTTATTATTCATTCTGTAGGAAGGGATATACCTTTGGTAATTACCCAACAAAATAATGAACATAACAACTTACTTGACAAAGAGCACTGGAGAGGTGTTGATATTATAAAACATTGTTATAAACGACACCCTTTGAAGTAATGATGTTATAGAGAAGGTATACCAAAAAGAAGAAAACAGATGAATCTGAGAGAGGCTTCAGGCATGAAGCCTTTCTCAGGCATCTGAAAGTACACCATTTTATGCAACACGGGTGTTTTTGTCTATATTATTTTCTTGCAACTTCGATGAACAAGGAGCCCAATTTGTTTACAGGTTTGTTAGTATTTTATGCATAATGTTGGAGCACACCAAGTGAGGATACTGGTCTTTGACAATTACCAAAAGTATACCGGTATCCTGCCTTTAATGTTTTCGTAAAAAGGGAATGCATGACTAAGTTTCTACCTTCAAATGGGAAAGGTAAGTATTAAGGTTACTGCTTCAGTTGAATAGTAATTTGGAAAGTACAGTGCACTAGTCACATGAGCGTTTAAAACAAATAAACGAATTTCTGCCCATAACTGGCATTGATAATTCAACTGACGTTGCTTTGCAAAAGTTGCAGTATTGTGTTTAATATCTTTGTTCATTATCATCCAACTTATTTTCGGTCTGTATCGACGTATGTCTGTATATATTTTACAAGTCATTTTTGCATAAGTTGAACTTAAAGGCACTGAACACGTTTGGAAATTGTCAAAGACCAGTGTTCTCACTTGGTGTATCCCAACATATGCATACAATAACAAGCCTGTGAAATTGTGGGCTCAATTGGTTATCGAAGTTGCAATAAAATGGTTAAAAAAAAAAAAAAAAAACACCCTTGTTGTACAGATTTGTGTTCTTTCAGATAGGAATAAAAACTTCTTGCAAGAAGTGTTTATTATTTTAGTGAGAAATTACCTCTTTCTCAAAAACTACGTTACTTTAGAGGTGGTCGTTTCCTACAATGTTTTATAATATCAACAGCTCTCCGTTGCCTGTTACCAAGTAAGTTTTTATGCTAATATTTGTTTTGAGTCATTACCAAACGTGTACGACTGGACACATTGGTAATTGTCAAAGACCAGTCTTCTCACTTGGTGTATCTCAACATATGCACAAAATAATAAACCTGTGAAAATTTGAACTCAATTGGTCATCGTAGTTGCGAGATAATAATGGAAGAAAAAACAAACTCGTGTCACACGAAGTTGTGTGCTTTCAGATGCTTAATTTCGAGACCTCACGCGTGAGGTCTCGAAATGAATTCAAATAAATTATTTCACTGAGAAATTACCTTTTTTTCTCAAAAACTACGTTACTTCAGAGGGAGCCGTTTCTCACAATGTTCTTTACTATCAACAGCTTTCCATTGATTGTTACCAAGTAAGTTTTTATGCTAACAATTTTTTTGAGTAATTACCAATAGTGTCCAGTGCCTTTACATATCTTTGTTTATTATCATCCAACTTATTTTCGGTCTGTATCGACGTCTGTCTGTATTATTTTACACGTTATTTTTGCATAAGTTGAACTTAAAAGGGCACGAGGCACAGGGAAACGAGACGGACACTTTAATACACACCAACCGCGTAAAATAGAAAGAAGAAGAAGAAAGAAAGAAGAAGAAGAAGAAGAAAACAAGAAAATACTAATTCTGCTTGTTTATAACTGCAAAGTATCCCTTAGACACGAAGTAAATAACAAAACACGTGGACCTCCGGGCAGTCACTACTTTTATTGAATAAAAACCACGTCAAACGTTTGCAATTTCCCCCCAAATTAGGCGAATCAATGGACAGTGCACAGCACCAATTTGAAACAGGTTGCGTGGGGAATGATGGCCACACTGCAAATTAAGTCAATGGCGACGTTGTATGTAGCGTTCGGTCAAAATCAAATTATTTGCCGGCTTGAGAGATGTGTGCCCCCCGTGTACAATTTCCCGTCATTTTGCTTGTCAGTCGCAAGATACAACAAAAATAAGCCCCAAAACATTGTCAGAGCTTAACGCAGCGGGCAATGGGGGGAGGGGGCATGTCGGCTTAAAACTCTTCCCGTTACCAGAAAGGGCACCAGTAATCCATACCTTTAAATGTCACCCATGTACCGTGTGACCACGTGACTAATCGAGCGTGACTCGCAGTGGAAATTCTGTTTTTTCGTAACTGAAAAAGAGGAAGACGGAAAAAAAAGGAAGCCCACTGCCCTGAATAATCTGCAGTGTTTCATCCGCACGAATCTAACGCCCAGATGACATACACGGAGTCGATCGAATGACAGCGGATTAAACTCATATTACACGGGTAGTTAATGAATGCCCGATTAAAGTACACCGCCGCTGCGGTTTGTTATACACGCTACCTTTGCCCGATGCTTTACCCGATGGAACATGAGATCTATATACACTGATCAGAACCGTGATAATACTATGTTTTCTTATGAGTTGGAAATGCAACTCAGATATTATATCAGAAAATCATGTTCAATTAGCGACGGACGAGACGGATAGAAACAGCACAGACCTTTCATGCATTAATCAAGAGACATAATATAAAGGGAAACAAGGGAAGGGCACAATCAAATGCTGCGGTAAGTTATAAATGGGGGTAGATAGCAAAACAACATTAACATTTTACACTGAAAACAACTCTTCATTTTGTAACTCTTGGCAGACTTGACACTCAACACAAATGAACTTAGGAATATTTCCGTCTTCAATTCAGAGACGTGCTAGAGGAAATTAACGAGAAAAAAACCCTATCGAAACTCGATTTTAAGTTCGATTTGCAACACCCCTCCCCCACCCCCACCCCGCCCTGGCAAATGTTTGTTCTCCTGAAAACTTGAAAGAACAGTTCGATGACTTTATAACAGGATGGTTGTATAGTGTGTTTATTGAAACTAGTGTGTGAACACAAGCCGACTTATGGGGTACTTTTAACAACGGGACAATGATACCCCACAAGGTTTTTTGTTTTGTTCGGAATAATAGAAACAAAAAACATGTAAATACCCAAACTGCCATGTATGTAAGGGTGCGTGTCCATGTTTGTGTCGCCCTGTTTACATGCCTGTGTTGTTTTGTGCGCAGCCATTTCACTTTAAAAACACTTCCGGGTCAGAACTAACCCGGAACATTGTTAAACAATGGGATTTTAAGTCGGTTTGTGCGTCAGTTTGACCCATTTCCGGGTTATGTAGACACACATTCCGGGTCATAGGGATTCCGAAATCGGTCAGGGCCCGGATCCGGATCCAGGTCAATTATGACCCGGAAGTTTTGTTTAGAGTGCAGCCCCTTGAAAAACCAGATTTGCGTTTAGTCATTGAACCACTGTATGCTTCCGTTAGTCCTTCAACATGTCTGTTAAGACGAAACATGTTTCGTCGTTGGCGAAGATGATGATGATGACGGAGCGAGGCTGTCTGTCTTCCGTTGCCATAGCAATGATATCGTTGCCTGAAGCCAATAACAGAGTAAACATAGTGGACCCAAAATACTTGACAATTAATGATCTTATCTTTTACTTTACCAGCAACTATGAAATGATTTACTAAAGGTTAACACACGCCGTAACCCCGAATTGCAAACAAACAAGATGAAAACACGAAGCTTGGGAAATGGCCAAGAGTGTTGGAGTCCCAAGAGTACCCGCCGCTGCCCTGACAAGCTGCCTGTAACCGCGGGGTGTGAGACCCAGGGGCCTCACCGGGCCGATGCCTGTCATTGATCGCCACGTGAAGGTTGTGCAGTGGTGACGGATTACCTACTACATCTGCGAAGTCGTTTCGATCTAACGGCTTCACGGAAATTTAAAGAGGGTTATAGGTATAGGGGCATAGATTGAAGCGGCCGCCATTATTCAATAATGCCGGTACGTTGCTTGTAGTCTGACAACCAAGTTTTCAAGTCCGTGCTTGGTCTTCAGTTGGAATGAGATATTTGGTGGGCTACTGCTATTTTTTTATTATTATTTTTTTATTATATAGTATTATAACATTAACAATGGTGATGCAGATAAACTCTTATCGCAATTATCGCACGATTATTCTCGAGTACACTACATTATCCAATAGCCCAATGCTCCTTTAAACTATTCTTTGGTATAATTTGCGTTGTTTGATTGAATGAATCGTACAGGGAACGTACACCTTTGGGTTTTGGAACTGTTCGATTCTTTTAATCCAATATAAATGTAGATATATACAATGCAACTAACCTGTGGAAATTTCATTTTAAAAGAAGGTAGCGTTTTTGAGATATTGCCGAAAATCCGGCGCGGTTATTTCCACGCAGGAAGAGTAATCCGTAATTGAAACACCAACTCTGAGAAACGTATCTGACAGTAACGTTTCTCAGATTCAAATTTTGGTAGATAGAAACTGATATATTTTCCCATAACCACATTACTTCGAAGTGAAATGATTCTCAAAATACTATAGAAAGCTCATGTACTTCTAACCAAGTAAGTTTGTATTGCCATTAAGTTTAAGGGTGATTAACAAACGTATACCTTCCCTTTAAGGATTGTTTGTGTTAACTAATTGTTTCCGGCTATTTCGATCGTTGTTTATTCAATTAGCTACGATTGTCATTAATATGTTCTGCGTAGTGTCGTGATAGATTCACGGTTTTAGTGCCGATGAAGATAACGATTACAATGAACTGTAGCCTGATGGTTATGTCGATGGTGAATGTGACAAAAATTGTGATCAGTATTTCAGAAGATTTCACGCTCCACATTATAGGCCTACCTTATTTAAGGTATATACAACAATTAGCACGGGTTTATTATTTTATGTGTTTGGTTGACCAACGAGTCAGGGGTAAAAATAATTATTGTTTAACTGTAAAACTCTTTATCAACATTGTATCTGTTATTGTTTTTGTAGTAATATTTGTATTTATTTATTTATTTATTTATTAATGTGTTCATTTATTTATTTATAAATAACTAAACTGTGCAAGTCTCGCGCATATCGACAACGAGAAAAAACTCGAACGAAGACTATATTATTCTAGGAAGTGAAATCTTCTTTTTTCAATAAACAAATTACAAAACATACCCATAGAAAGTAAATAAATTGTCAATGTTACAATAATACAAATACATTGAAACAAAAATTATAACATGGGACGAGGATGCTTATTGTTAGAAACACCATTTGCAAATCACGCCCGAATGTTTGCGTCTATAACATAGGCTTAATGACAATGTCCGTCAGTTGGGCAGCATTCTTAATTGTTTAACTGGAAACGGAGGCCAAGTCTTATTCTCGGGTTTCCTTCGTTATTTTGTTGGATTGGTTTTACTTTCATATTGCTTATCACTTAGTATTATTAGTATCATAATTTCCATGGCCATAAACTATGTTGAACTAAAATAATGGACGAAACAAATTCCCGCACACGTAAAACTTCTTATGGTTGGGATCACATGGTCCCTAAAGTTCGAATATGCGCGAGACTTTCACAGTCTGTTCACACTGCATGAACGTAATGTAATCAGGATCCAAATTGAAACAATTGTACTTCTTGAGTATATCCAATGTAACCAAAAATAATCAATGCATGGGTAGAAAGCATATCAATAAAGTCGGCCATAATTAAAGACCAACTAGAACGAAAATGGCAACATGTGATCTTTGATGAAATTCATTTAAAATGTGTTCAATCAATAAGGAAATGAAGTGTTGTTTAAAGTTTTGCATGGTGTGGACAAATAAGAAGATAGGCTGGGGGCCCTAACTACAAATAAAGAGTGAACTTGTGGGTACAACCATGTGTAAAATCTCTTTTATTGGAGCCAACACTCCCACAAAAGAGATTTGACACATGGTTGTATCCACAAGTTTTTCTACCTATTTAAAGTTACTTCTCAATAAGGAAATTGAGATCACATGAGAGTAAACAGATTTTAATTGTAAAACAAAATCAGTCATTTTGAATACCCTCCTCCGGTGCTTTTCAGAAAGATTCACGAAAAACCCTGTTTCGTCATCACTCATGTTACGTCAGAGCGCTTTGTTGCAACATGGAGGTAACAAAATGGTGTAAACGTATTGTCATTTTGACGCACGCCGTGTAGCAGAAGTGTAGCAATTTTTTTTAAACCGTGAGGTTCGGGCCTTATTTTTGAATCGATAATTACGAATAATTCAGAAGTATACAAATATCAAAATAACATTTTAAATTATACACAAACACATTATAACCAAGTTTTAATGGCATTCCCGTTAATTTTGTTTTGCTCAAGTAGCTCTTTCAAGTTGTCCTCTGTTGTATCATCAAATAATCCTCTTTTAGAATTCATGACTTTTATATTAAAACAAGTTTCTGAAAAAAAAAGAAAAACATGGGGGGGGGGAACCACTTCATTTTGGAGAAGGGATTATATTTCCCCAAAAAATTGCATTGGGATTGTGTTCGTATTAAACTAAAGGCACTGAACACGTTTGGAAATTGTCAAAGACCATTGTGCTCACTTGGTGTATCCTAACATATGCATAAAATAACAAGCCTGTGAAAATTTGGGCTCAATTGGTCATCGAAGTTGCAAGAAAATTATGAAAGAAAAAACACCCTTGTTGTACACAATTTGCGTACTTTCAGATAGGAATAAAAACTTCTTGCAAGAAGTTTATATTATTTTAGTGAGAAATTACCTCTTTCTCAAAAACTACGTTACTTCAGAGGGAGTCGTTTCCTACAATGTGTTATACTATCAAGAGCTCTCCGTTGCTTGTTACCAAGTAAGTTTTTATGCTAATATTTGTTTTGAGTCATCACCAAACTTGTACGATACCTTTAAGCACAGTTTATATATATAAATAATATATACTGTTTACGTTAGTATCACAATTAAATTCATGAAAGTCTAATACGCTCGTCTGTGTCTATAACTTGTCATAATGTCAGCATATTAACAATTTAATCTCAGTTTTTCCTTTACATATCGATTTCATCAAACTACTTGAAATTCTTGAAGATGCTTTTGGGATTATTTCATATTTTACCCGTCATTTGTCAACTGCAATCAATACACCAGCCTTAAAGATGGACAGGAGTATATGGCTGCCATAAAACAGAAACTAAGGGAATGCCCTTTCGTTCTCGTCAATCTCAATCCAAAACTGCCCATTCAGTCTCATGCGTGTTTTCTTTGATGTGATTTTGTTGATTTAACCATATCTAATATCATCTGCTTTATGTTGAGCGTGTACAGAAAAGGAGAAGGCCGAGGCAGTAGGAGATCCAGGGATAAGCGGCTGCTGCTTCAACGGATGCTGCCTCTCTGTAGAGACAATGACCGCTCATGGTAGGAAAAGGTCATCGATCGCTTCAGACCATTTACTGCATAGAAAAACTCTGAAAGCTGAAGTGGGAAATAAAGGGAATGTCTTTGATGGGCAAAATGTATAGGCTATGTTTCTGTGTGTTCCATATTGCTCTATTGTACGTTTGTTTGCGTTTTAATGTACGACAACTTTCAATGGGACTACTTCACAAGAGGGCTCACATCACATGTAATAATTCGCCGGTATGTGCACCACACTGAAAAGAGCGAGAAGCTCGCGCCGAGCCTCGCGAAGAAACTTTACAGACACAACTTGGTCTTCAAATCAAGATTTGAAGGTCTTGACTTTTCAGAATTAACGAACCATGGTCCTGTTTTGTGCCCCTGGGCTGTTGACTTTCGCCCTGGAGAATTTTGAATACCACAACAGCCCTCTATAAATTGCCCCATTTTGCTGACAAGTAATTAGAACCCCTTCTCAGTTTGGATTAGCCTTGCTCATTCCATTAACCTTGCGAGTTGCACCCCCTTCAAATTACACGCGTAGCCAAAGGGGAGCTCACGGAAGGCAGTTTCTATTACGCGTATTTATAACAATTGTTTGGTTGACACAATCCCTTTTCTGTTTATTTACAACCTGTCACTAGACTAGGATGACTCATAGCATTGAGCTTTGCTAGCTTGGCAGTGGTGAAACTCAAGGGCATTAGATCTGCACACAACACAATGGGCTTATACATTGTACACAAATGAATAAGATTCGGCTGGAGCCCAAGCTATCCACAATATGCCTGATCTGTATAGCGCTCAATGTTAAAGGTGACTTTAGAATGTCAAACTAGAGGGTTTCATTGAGGATTACATGTAGTTTCAGCGGAATTGGCCCAAACATTTTTCAGTAATTAACAAAAGGAAAAAGAGCGCCTTCCGGAGTCTCCCCTTGTCTTCCCGCAAGGTTAATATGTTTACATATTAATATTGTTATGTATTTGTATACGTACCCACCAAACAAGTTGAGCATTTTACAGGTTGATTGTTTGCCGATGCAATTAAATAACAAAACTGCTATGACTTCTTCACGTTTTCACTTATATCACAACTGTCGCTGACATGTATTTGTCTTAATGACCGCTACAATTAAACAGTTTCCATAGAAAGTTTATGAGTTTGTCGGTTTTACAAAATGTCTCCCAGTTAAAGGTTATGGGGTTGTTAACCGTTTTATATTGGAACTGGATGAGTTTCTAACACCATCACACGAGTGTGCCAACACGGTATTGACAACCTGGCGACCTTTGAACCGACTGCTCCCTGTTATTGCCGGTGTAATGGCCTAATGATGGGTTTGATTTGTTTTCCTATAGGTAAACAAATCAAACCTTTCGCGAATCTATGCAGAAAAAAAGGAAAACTAAAATTCCAGGTCAAATATATTTGACCTGGAATTTTAGTTTTCCTTTTTTTTCTGCATAGATTCGCGAAAGGTATCAGCTTTCATTTATCAGGTATAGGCCTACCGCACGAACCAAAATTGCCAATGATGAGTGGTAAATACCTAACAAAACAAAACATATCCGAACGTTTCACAATGTGCCTTGTTTTGAAACAGCATATCTGTCAAAATTCGTTATTATGCATAACATAACAAACCTGTGAAAATGTTGGTCTTCGAAGTTGCAAGACAATAATGACAGAAAAAACACCATTGTTGCATCGGATGGTGCGCTTTCAGATGCCTATGAAAGGCTTCAATTTGTGGGTGAAAAATTACCCCTTTCTTTAAAACTACATTACTTCTAAGGGGGTCAATTTGACAATGTTTTATAATATCAAAAGCTTTTCAGTGCTATTTACCAAGTCAGTTTTTTATGGTAATTAATTTTTGGAGTCAAAAGGTATACCATCCTTACCAGAAGTGCATGCCCACTTAAGTACAATACCCGAGTACAATTTTGATGGTAATCGTATACTCGTACTCGTACTCAAATACTCAGCTAGCAAAGAACCCGATACTCAAAGTCCATACTCGATACTCGATTTTAAGTATACTTGGGGTCATAATACGGTTTTCTAGGTTATTTCATGATAATCCATTTTATGTTATTGATAACCACTGAATAGAGGAAAATTGCCCTGAAAAGGGAGTAAAATTGAAAGTCTCTTTGATGTATTCGTGTTTAAAATATAGTTACCATAACACGCACATGATACCATCAAACCAAATATAAATACAAAAACATACGAATAAATAAATAAATGTGTTGATACCTCATTTTTCGGTTTTTATTTATTCATCATAACGTACTCGTACTCGTACTCAGATATCAAATTACTTGGTAGGCCTACTCGGTTGTTGGACTCGGTACTCGGATATCAGAAAACTCGGTACTCAGACACTTGTACTTGTACCCGATGGCCCAAGTACTCGTACTCGCCCTCGACCACAGTACTCGGAAGTACTTCATACTCGACGACCGAAAAGTACTTGACAACAGTGCCATGTACTCGCGAGCATGTTTGGTTAACCGGTTAGACGACGGCGGTTCAGGTAAATTTTAGATTAATTATTTGTAATGATTATTTTAGAAAACCGTTCAGTTATTATTGCGTTTTAATTCAGAAACATGCGCCTGATTCGAGCATAACAATCATTATGAGAAGAGGTGCCTGTAACAGAAGAACCCCTTCCAATTATTATGTGGTTGGTCGATACGGAAAAGCAAGAAAGTCAACTAACCTTCTTGGGCCTGGAAAGCAGAGATGAATTGGAATCTCAGCCTCCATCCGGAGATTGACATGATTTTACAACTCACGAAGACAATGACCGGACGCTCTAGTTATTCTATCCGTAAGTCGATGCGATGTTCTGTAAAAAGAAACATAGAGGAAAGAAAAAAAAACCGAATATAATCGGATGATTTATTTTGAGACAAATAATCGTTGGAAAAGTCTTGCTGAAGTAACTCAAGATCTCTCAAACATATATATATGGGAGATGTTGACCATCATTCCGTCTGGTGTCAATGTTTTTGTATGTAATTTGATTGATTTTGTTTTAATTTGTTTTTGTAACACTATCATTTTGATCTGTCCGTATAATACACTCCCGCCATTTTGGACGTCTCGTTACTGTGCGACTTATGTCTTTTCTACACTTAACGCAATATCCGGAGAAACCCAAGTTTTCAAAAGTTAAATAATACATGTTTACACTTGTATTCGCTCTTCCATCTCTTAAATCATCAACTCTAAGCCACACTCAAACATTATCCAGGGAACAGTATTGCTACTTCCCCGATGTTCTCGTTGCTTTACTTTGACGTTTATTATTCGTATGGATGACTTTCCGAACCTGATCAAAATGAACAGACTAATCGGAAGACAGGTTTAAAGGTACCGTACACGTTTGGTAATGACTCAAAACAAATATTAGCATAAAAACTTACTTGGTAACAAGCAATGGAGCGGAGAGCTGTTGATAGTATAAAACATTGTAGGAAACGACTCCCTCAATTTTGAGAAAGAGGTAATTTCTCACTAAAATAATAAAAACTTCTTGCAAGAAAGTTTTATTCCTATCTGAAAGCACACAAATTTGTACGACAAGGGTGTTTTTTCTTTCATAATTTTCTTTCAACTTCGATGACCAATTGAGCCCAATTTTTCACAGGCTTGTTATTTTATGTTGGGATACACCAAGTGAGAACACTGGTCTTTGACAATTTCCAAACGTGTTCAGTGCCTTTATTTGAATCCATGTGTAACAAGCAAGCCTACACCTTTACAATGATCTTAAGGTTGTAACCTTCAGTTTGTTTAAATAAATCGACATTGTGCTACACAAATCTGGAGTGATGGGCAGTTCCATATAATTGCTGACCTGATTCTGAATATGTGCAAAACACAAACATGTACATATATAAATGTTATCGACTATAGCCAGTGAAATTCGAAAAACAAATCACTAAAATTCAGTATCATGGCCATTAAAAAAAGGGGCAAACGTGTTAAATTACCCCGTGCCTGTATTAAATTCAGTGTTGATTAGCATCCGATGATATAACGAATCTCGTTTACTGTCCGGCGAAGACTTTTATTTCAATCTATAAACACCCACAAGGATGAGAGGAAAAAAAAAATGAAACAAAATATCGCGTTGCACTTAGAGCGTATTTTTCTCGAAAGGGTGTATACATTCGAGGGGGGAAAAAAATCCTTTGCAAACGAAATTAAGAGAATCCGGCCGGTCAAAATTGAACAATATATATCATATCACATACCAGAGGCAGGTTATGACATCTTTTTTTATAAGATGTCTGTTTTTTAATGCCACATCTCCACGGCCCGTTTTTTAAGGAAGTGGACCGAAGGGTAAAGTAATTAGGCACGGTGTCGCATTGTCTGGTGGAATACCTCGCAGGGATAGACTGTGATGAAAGTATAGACATGTTCGGTCACTTAGCCCATTACAGCGCCAGGACAAGACACTATCAGTCGTGGTAATGGTAGCCTACATCTCCTGACCACGATTCTCACTCAAACTCACAATACGATCAGAAGAAAACATATAACAAAAACAACCAAAAAAAGCAAAGTAAAGCAAAACAAAACAGAAAACATGCAAACTTAAGGCAAACACATATTAGCTTAGGTCAACGTTCCCAAGATTGTGGCTAGTTAAATATGATGTGACGTATTGCTTATTGGGGAGCGATTAATGCTGAATCCAATCTTAAGAAACTTCCTGCCAGACTCGTGTGACAAGATCAATTTGAGGGTAAACTCTATATAGGACACCAGGGCACCACACTAAATGGTGAGTTAATCATCCGTCAAGCCTTTGTTTACAATTTTTTTTTTATTTTTTATTTATTTATTTATTTTTTATGAGGAATAGCCTTAAATCACAAGGCCGGACGGCCACTTCAAGGTGAGGGCTACAAACATAAATAAATGTAAACCTTAACTACTTGTACATCAGACATCATGGATTTTAAGGGGATTGTGTGTGTGGTATCTACATTTCGAAGCGTATATATACTGATCGTCTTCAATCTCCTGAAGACGAGCAGAGTATACTGTTGGAAACGTCGAGACCAACACGGCTGTTTGCAAAGCCAACACTCCTCCCAAGAGAGATTTATATATTATTGTACCCTGCTAGTTTACAAATTATTGTCACTTGTTTGATGCTGTATATTTGATGCGATGTTGAACGTTTTTACTCGTTGACACCGAATACTTAAGTATTGATGGATCTCGAGTGTTCGACAGACTGAGAACGTCAAGGGTTGGAATTTGTGTACAAAACCATGCCAACGGTGAACAATACAAACAATGCTTGAATAAGGAGAAATAATAATGTGCATGACATTTGGGAAGCTCATCTTTGATTGCCCCGAGGCGAATTGCCATGGTTTTTTAACTAAAACATTAAAATAAATAATTTCCCTCTTCTATTGTACTGTTGATTAAACTAACGAAGGCTCATTAATGTTTGAACCGATCACTTCCGTTTTATTTAGCTGCCGTAACCGTATACTTCCGTTTTATTCAGCTGCCATAACCCGGGATCTGCTGTCGTCATGTGCATAATGTTTTCACAATTAGGAATCACAAAATAAATAAATAAATAATATTTAGTCTCCACTTTGTTTTGAGAGTGGCTAGCACATTATCGATTCACCGTGTTAAAGTAAACTCAAACTGGAATTGTTTTGTTTTTGGCATCCCGTGCCTTTATGCATTTAGGTAACCAGGCTATAGCCCTAAGGGTTATTACATATTAAATACCAAGACCAATAAGATGACTGGGGAAACAACTACGGGGGCTTACGGACATGGTGGCATGAACGAGCAATAGCTCATTGGCGATCTGAGGTGAAGAGTCGTCCATGGGAAGTTGGCCATTGGCAGTTGCTCTCTTAACCCGAATCAATAGTCCAAAACGCCCACACCCAACAACCCCTCGACTTGTCTAAACTGCGTACATAGGCGTTCGACCTAAGGGGGCAAGAGGGGCAATTGCCCTCACGAATTCGGGCAAAACGGTGTGAAAATCGGGCACAGCAAGAAGGGGGAGAATATAGACAGATAAATCAACACACAATACTTCTTATCCGGCACTAGAAACTGGTGCTTATCTTTGTAAAAATCAACCCCTATGCCCCGAATCTAAATAATCCCCATATTCACATTACTGCGTACAAGGCCTACATAAGCCACAGACTCGAAACATTGCCCGTTGCACATGCGTTGTTAATTTATGAGACTAACACGGTTGACAAGCGACTACCAAACCATGTTACACCTCTGTTGATGTGCCGATTGACCGCCAACATTATCGAAAAATGTGATACTGTTTTGCAACCAGTTACTCATTGATATTTAAAAGCGCGCAAGGTTGTGTATGCTAATGGGGGGGGGGTGAGTATGATGGAAAGGCAGGCTTGCTTCTGCTTATTATGCAATTGCTATCTTGCTTGTCCTTAGCAGTATTATTTATTTCCAAAAGTTAATTTTGTTCTGCTGTTTTATAACACAGCACTAATTGCCATTGTACAGATTTAAGTCATCGTTTAGATGTCTACAGCACCTTAAAATCGGTCAACAAATTGTTATTATTGACGCAATTAAATACGATCAGTAGTCTTGATGATGATTATTTGTAAACCCTCCGCAATGACGCTCCCAAAAAATATGTCGATCTTCCCACCAGCCTCATTGGAAGGCAATTTTAATTATAGGGTGATTAAGTCTGTTTCGGGGTGGTGGTGGTGGGTGGGTGGGTGGGGGGGGGGGGGTTGGAGTGGGCCATGGAGTGGTTGGTGGGCCGGGGAGTGGGTAGGGGCGTGCATTGTATTAGCCTGAGGATAGATACACTACAATGTGTTGGCTGCAGACCTTAGAATTCATGGTTCGTGCATGTCAATGGGGGGGGGGGGGGGCTGCCACAGGAAAACTTCAAAAGGGTCATGGTTACCTGTTAGTGAAACTCAACCCCATGGACGACGACACTATCTTAAAGGGGCGTTTATAATACAGGATGATTACAAGTAGTATGACCGGATTTGACCGAACGGTTATTATGTTACTAAAAAAAAAAAAAAAAATGAAAATGTGCCTTCCGCTACAGCCGCTTGGCTAGGCAAAGGTTAATCAGACTAGCAGTGATGTATGTCATTAAATGTGCTCATTAGCATATCTGTATATACATAAATATTACGTTGTTCCCAAAGCCCTAAACAAAAGAAGAACAACAAGAGAAAAAAACAAAACAATTATACTAATACTTAAAGAAAAACAACAGAAAGACAAAACAAACAGTGGCTTACATTACATTGCTTTATATTAATGGATTTTTTCACGGATTTTAATTTCCTGTTCATATTGTCACATTTTCAGGTAAAAACAACTAAATAAATTAAAATGACTAACTAAATCAATCAATACAATAAGAAACAATGAAAAAAGAAAACAACGACAACAGCAGCAACAGCAACAACAGCATCAGCATCAGCAACAGTAGCAACAGCAACATCAGCAGCAACAACAACAACAACAACAACAACAACACAAGATTGATCGATTACAACGGAGAAGCACATGAGCAGAAAGAAGCGGACATTTTACGGTTTTTGTTTTTCTTTGTTGAAAATTAAATATCGATTTTCAGTTATCTCTCTTCACCCAGCCACAGTTTCGAACAACTCGAAACTTCGTTATTTTACAAATGGCCTCATCACCAGAGAAAGTCTCGGCTCGGATACACCGTGTCAACAAGTTCAATGATGAGACGAAAGCCATTTATTAACAACACTCAACTGGGCAATTGAAACCATTCACAGAAGAAGACAAAATGCAAAGAGAAAACGAGACATTAAACGAACAAAAAAATAAAGTGGAAATATTTCATGCTTGCCAATGGTTACGCCCGACTGTCTTTACTTCACTAGGCTAATGTACCGTACCCAAGCCCTGTCACATCCTAACTTTCTTGCTCAATATGGGAATCGATGCGTTCATATCAATCACAGTTTATTATCCGTTACTGTTTTAGTGTGCATAAAAGCTCAGCAAACCAGTAATCATCAAACGCTCAATGCACCGTAGCATAACAGGCTGATTCAAGGCAAACTAACTCACATCCATTCCTGTACCCATTTCTTTGTTATTTGTTGGTTTTGTTTTTACTTTTTTTTCTGTTGTTTATAAAAATAAAAATAAATAAAAGTATAGGCTGGTGCCATTGAACACTTGATACATGTCCGTGATTACTCCCCAGAAAATAATTCCCTGGACCAATTACTTTGCTTCCATGATTTTCGAAGGCAAAATCAGCACCATGGGTAAGCCAAGTCAGCGAACGTGCAGTGATGCTGACTTTTCAACTTAAGCAAAATGATGGGATGCACCAAGTCTCCAGTCTAGTGTCTAGTGCCAGAAGCATAAACATGTTATCACAAGCAACGTTAGAGGGGCAAACTGTCCCAATTCAAATAATTTTCGATAAACGTGACTCTGTCCTCGACATATCACTAAGCAAATAGATTGTACGGGCTCTACACTTAATATATACAGTAACATTAATATGGACATAAACTAACTGAATTAAAGGAGGAAATGGGAACAAAATAATAATCAATTAACCATCGTGGGTTCTCTTCCTACTCCTCTATTTTATATTTATGTTTTTTTCCCCAGTGCGATGTTGTAAAACATACTTGGCATAAAGTGCTTTGCAAGATTCTCTTACTATTTGTACATATTCGGGTTTGAAATGAACACCTCACTGGCACTTTTCCAAAATAGGTTTCATGACATTATTTTGATATTTATTTCGAAGTGTAGGGCCTACGAGGTTTTCTAACTTTATTTCTATCTGTGTATTATCCCATCGATCCCCTCAAACAAACGCAACATATAAACAATTCAAACACTTGTTATCATTTCACCCTATCAATTAGGGAAACAGACAATAAGTTTGACGAATCTGTAGGCAACCTTGTGTGTTCTTATATGATCTGCAATTAAGTCAACAAGGACACAATTTCCAAAATAACCAGAGTTGTAGGACTCGAGTCCAGCACTCGGACTCGGGTCCGTCTTGAGTCACAATTTCCGTGACTTGGACTTGACTCGAGTCACGTCGGTTATAGTCTGTAACCCGCTCCAGCGGTCACTGGAAAACGCATTTTTGTTATCTCCTAGTTATGCACACACGGCGACCAATTATTTAGAGAGCGAACTCTGCCACTCGAGAGATGCCCGCCCTATTTCCCCCATCAGACATTTGAAGCTAGGATATTTCAGGACAGGTTTTTCTTTTCAGCCGGATACTCCGACGGCACAATTTATCAACTCCGTCTGGTATCAAAATGGGCCCGTCGCCTCCGCGGCCCCCTGATCTGCGTCAGTTATTACCTTTGTTTAGAGTGTACACAAAACATAACCTACATAGCCATCGTGGTCACAAACATGTACATGATGATTTAACATCTCTCTTTAATAAAGGTTTTCTCGCGAGGGTAGCTTTGTATCTTGAAATCTCGTCGACGCGCGTCAGCTATCTGCTGTTTGTTTTGTTTCAAGAGTTTAAAAGTTTCTAAACGGCATTATCTTGCGACCGTTGTGTTTATCTTACCTGGTCAATGTATACATACGAACGTGCACGGATACTGTAGCATTGGGTTGCAAGGAAATCAGTCTTTGCACGCGACTTGAGCTACTGAAGCGATACACTCGAGACTCGACACAATAATGCGACGTGTTGGGGATCATCAATGGGAATACTAGGCTGTGACAAAACAAACACCTTTCAATTAATGGAGACATCGATGAATAATACTGGAGATGGAGATGTTAACAAAATAGAAAACAGATCAGGATCAGAATGATGGATGGCTAGTTATCGAAGTCAGTATCACAACAAAGGTAGATAATGTACACACTTTACGAAGGCTTTAAAGAATTTGATCGTTCAAAAATAATTGATAGCCTCGATATCAATCAATAATCCAAAACTCGTTGCCCCTGGCAAAAGCGGACGTGTCTTGTTTTCGGGCAATATTTGTCGAAAGGTTAAGCAATACGCTGGTGTATCCAACAGTATTGTTTCCATCAGTTTACAACAGCTTTATATAACCTTGATGTCAGAAAAACTGTTTCTTCTTTAGTTTCAAAGATGTCATATCTGTGTTTTGTGTATATTTTAATTTCCTTGGAACTGTTTTTAAAAATATTGTCTGGTCGACAAGATCACCACCCTCCCACGTAGAATTCAATTGCATTATGTTTACTATTCCTTCAGGAGACTAAGCTGTAATTCTATATGACGGCAATATCAGCTATTTATGAATACGACACTCGATGCATCAAGGCCCCTTATTCTGTAATACACACACCTTGAGAAGCCATACCCGTAGGGCTATTTTAAAGAAATATCATTATTGTACATGCAACCTAATCATTCATAGCTATGAATATCATTAGGGATCTAGGGGAAAAGCAACACAAACCCCTCCTTATTATGTTGTCAGCAATTCCTGATATAGTATGCCGCAGGTTACAGAATCGACGAGACTTGTCGCTCGTCGACGACAAGGCTTGTCAAGTCACGTAACTTGCCCCTGCCTGAAAGACTGCAATCAAGTTCTACGAGAGCCCAAACTTCCGCCCGACCGAAAGTTCATCGGTGTATGGGATTGGATTCTCGGCATGACCAGAAAACGTGATCAGACTTAAAACAAAGAAGAAGAAGAAGAACAAAATATAAACAATATTGTACAATCGGGTCTGACCGCTGTTTGCAAATAAACTTGTGTGTTGTTTCTTTTATGGCCAAAAGCATTGTAAGTAATTGCCACTTTTTTTCAATTGGTAACTTCTAAACAGGTTTATGTCTCTTTGTGTGTACCCGTAGTCGTTTTGTAATTAGTCAAACATATTTATGTTTTCCATTTAATTAAATACTATCTGAAAAGTTGCTTTAGCTGAGTTTTTAGGAAACTTAGTAGGTTGGTGAATGAGCACCAACATGATCCCAAATTCAAGACCCAAATTGTTAATGTAGGCATAATGTTCGTGTACAACAGTTTGGAAAGGGGAAATAACTTTCATTTATACCGATTCAGTCGAGGCCATAGGAAGGTTGCGTCGTTTGTTTTCTTTTGAAAATAAGAGTCTTCAACAATAATGAATGTGGCTATAAAATAAACATGTCTGAAATGTGTCTGCCAACAGTGTCAAAGTATATAAATCAATACGCGAATGTGGTGCAGGTGGTTTTGCAGTTAACGTTTCATTAAACTGAGAAAATTCACGCTGGATGACGCCTCTGTTCCCTTGCCCTTATTTTGAGGATTTTATTCTTAGAAAATATACCATTTAAAACCATTTCAAGCTGTTGAAACTGCTTACTAACCAAAAGGACCTATGGTATAAATGCAAATAAAAAATAAAATAAAAAAATCATTATAGTTTTACTTAAATAGTCAAAAGCCCGACGAGCGAAATGCCATTAATTGCCATTTATTCTCGAACACAATGTGAATACAATAATTTGTTCTACCATGTTCGTTATGTTATGGACAGTTATTTGTTTGAATCTTAAACACGAAATTACTTCAAAAGGCCACGAAGCGTCTTGGATTCTGCGAACCGGCCAGAATATTGCTTGATTTGCACAGGTTTTATACCATTGGGAAGCCCATCTCAGGGGGTCTCTTCTCGTCTTGGTTTCGTTTCTGTCACCATTTTGTAGGCGAAGCGAGTGGCCAGGAAGTACACTGAAAACATAACTTGGTCAATTGACTAAACAAAATTAGTCCTTAACATGGTTTAATTTTACTAATTTTGGTTTGTCATCCAATTGAAAGATTAGTCACTCCACCAACAAATGACTAATATTATTTAGTCTTGAAAATGGTTTAATTTTACTAATTGTTCACAGGATTAGTAATCCACCAAATTTAATTACTAAATTGTTAAACGTCATTAGTCTTACTCCAAAAATAATTTGTCTTAATTAGTCAAACATGTAGTCAAACAGTATGTTAACTAGTCTTGCTATGTTCTTCATTGGTCACTCACAATCATTCATCAATAAACAATGGCCAAAACATTCGTTGCAAGGTTGGTGAAACTGCTTCACAACAATAGCGAACACAGCATAAACAAAATAACAAGCTAAGACAGGTCTGTATTTCAAGTTTACCCTATAACCTTTGGTAGGCCGCGTAGAGGTATCCGGATATCCCATATTTTAGGGTAGAACTCTGTCAAATTTCCTTCATATTGAACCTTGAGACCACGAAACCTTAGAGACAACTCGACCGTTGCTGTGACGAGTCGACTTTGACATCGAGACATCACGTTACATGCATGATTGTCCATACCACAAGTCACGGAATAAGAATTTGATAGTTGCCGTACTTACCAGGTGCCATGCTTGGTTATATACGGTTAAAAGGTTCCCCACTATCTATACAGGTATAGAACCATTAACTATTCTTGACTGGAACACACAAGTCAATGAGTTTTTCCGTGTATTATGAGTTGCGAGCCACTACCCTTGTTTACACGTTAACACAGAAAGAACAGACTGGAAAAGAGCGCGAACTTTCAACGACAAAAACTTTAGACTGTTGACTATTTTAAGATTGGTGTTAGTCTTTCACGAATACATTAGTCATCCAATTAGTAATTGTAAAATTCAAAATGAAATGACTAATTGCATTGGTAAATCAACAGTTTATCAATAGTCAGAACACAAAATTAGTATTTACAAAATTTAAATTAGTCTTTGCAAATCAGAAGTTAGTTTGCAAGTTTTTCAAATTAGTCAAAATGTCTTCAATTAGTATTTGTGATATAACAATTAGTCATTCTGTGAAGGACTAATTTTTTATTCACGTTTTACTAATCTTTTATACAAAATGATTAAGTGATGTTTTCAGTGAGGGTTACTACACCGTCATCAAATTAACAAACTGGGGGCTATACGTGTTAACACAAGCAAGACATTTCCGGCCGAATAATGGTTTGAAAAAAAAAAATCTGCGGTATGGTTGACAATAACTCCTGAACTAAGCATGCCAGAGACACACATCTTATACCAAAATCTGCCTCGCATATCCCTGCATCCGAAAATCAAGTTTTTAATGCCACCTTTACCAAGTGGGAATACTCAGAGTGCTCCTCAAAAGCATGTTCAACGGGATTTTATGTACGTTTTGATCAGTAGAGAGCGAAAAATGGCTGTGTGCTACTTGGTCGTAGTATTTCCTAACTTGTGTATAAATGGAATGCTCATTTTAGTCCAGGGTCTTATCTTAGTTATTACACAACAGTATAATAAGTATCATCCGTCTAACTATACTGGCAATAGCATGAATCTGGGGGCTTACTGTGATATGGTAACGTTTGACTGCGCGTGGCTCAATTAAGATTTCATCCCATGCACAGACTATCAGCGAGATCATCTTCCCCATCTTGCCCCGGAATACCACCCTATTACCTCGTGCATATCTGCATATGATATGACGAGCAGAGTTACATGGCTCTGTCTGGCATCCGTTCCCCGGATAGCTTACCGATGACCATGCCCACACACCGTAAACCAATCCCGAGATTGAGGGACATTTTCTGAAGTTAATACCCACGGTAAGAGCGAAAGATCACGGTGAGATTCCTCAAACGAACCAGGGATTGTCTTACTGTGTGCCTCTATTGGGTGAAAACGACAGCAAAGTGCATACGACCTGGACAGTACTGCACTTGGAGGCATTTGGTTGTAAGACATGGTGGACCTGATCTGCAGGCAATGTATGACGCAGCTATATATTGTTTTGTTCTCTGAAACAAAGAGATGGTAACATATAAACATACGCAGAAAACATACAAACAAACACATCCGACAACACGTTAGAGCGCGTCAAGATGTTATCACTGACGTTATGTATCCACCCTCTATTTAGCGTTCGGTGAACTTGTGAGTAATCACGGTTGCTTAATCATCTTATTAAATGCTTAGGTGAGTTGCAATATTTCGAAAGTGTATTCTTAACGTGCATACTGCGTCCAGCTTGCTCACACCTCATTGCATTGCACTATGGAACTCAACGTAGGAGACAAAGTGCATCTGGCTAAGTCCCTTCCGACCATAATTCCGTATGTCCTGTGCGTTAAACATTATCTTATGTTAAAATATGTGTTTCTCTTGAGGGTGTTATGCAGCAGCTGGCCGGTTGACATCATGAACGACGCCGAATGCGTTAGTAAACACCCACTAACAACGTTACCGAACACGATAATCCAGCAAGAACAACAATCAATTATAACAGCGTCATTTTAATAAATCTTACTAAACTGAAACGTTTTAAGTACTATGTAACAAGTGGTTGTTTGTTTCTGTTATGTGCTTTCCGTTACTTCATCTTATATGATAGTCCGCTTGTTGGCATGGGCCCAACGCCATTTATCTTTTACATTTGCTGAGAGGCAGTGGAGAAAAAGGGGGAAATGGGAACTTTGCCCATGTCTTCGACCAAACACAAACCACGCTGCAACACTTCAACGCGTGTTAATTGACTGTTATGGTTTAAAAATAAGCGGGGCGTTTCGAGGAAGCAGCCTCCATAATGGTTTGCAAGGGTGCTTGCCTCAACTGTTGTCCATGCCAGTATATCTTGACATGTCCCCTCGTTGTAATCTCTGCTACGTGCGCAGTTTCAACAAAGACCCACATACGTGTTCAGGACTGTCAAATCACACAAACAAACCTTAACTTGGCAAACTTGTTATTCTACCCATAGAACCAGGGGAATAGTAATAACTATAAAGTATCAACATCGGAGACGTGGCCAAACATAGTTCAAGTAGTCAAGTGTTTTATATTTATATAAACTCAATAGTTCGATGGCTTTAGACCTACTTTCTTAGTGACACCACGCAACTATTGAAAACAATAAATAAATACAGCCACGTGGAAGGTAAGTATTGTTAAAAAAAAATACCTTGTTACGCGCCACTTATTGCGGAAACAAAAGTTCGATTGTATCCCTGAGAATGAGAAACTGTCAATCAGACTTTCCAATAAGTCTCGGGACTACATAGGCTTAACACAAAACGTCATTCAAAACCATAGTGACATGGGTGCTTTGATGAACAAGAGGCACTAAAGGTGGGGGATGGAGGAGACTCAAATGTGGAAATAAATCTAGCCGGTTTGATTGGTGTGTACGGGAAAAGAGTTAACAACTCTGTGTGCCTCAAGGCTCTGTCCTGTGCCTTCCTACAATTAGACGCAAGGTGAAAGAGGCGACCTCGAGCCCGTTCCGAGTAATTGCTTGCCTCATTGAGAAGACATGTTTTTGTTTTTGTTTTTATGTTTCCTGTATTGCGGGACTGATTGATCATTAAAGTAAACTCGGGGAAAAAACGAAGAAGAAGACAAAATGAAATAAAGAAACGAAGAAGAAAGGTAAACACAAACAATATATATAATACAATCTTGCAATCTTGCTATTCTTTAATTGAACATTGTTAGTTGCATCATGATGCAACTTGCTCTCAAATCCTACCCTTTCATGTTTCCCTGCATTGTTATCGAACAATGCATTTACCACGTTTATGGTCAAGTAATCCATCCTTTCATACATCCTTTGTCCTCACCACTTTACTCCTATTGGTTCATAGCCACCAATTGTTTTTGTAATAGAAACTTTGAATGGCTATAATTTTCCCGCTTCTTTCTGGATCCTTCCCTTAATCCCTTTCCCCTCTATTTTTCTATAAATGGATATGTATTTGTTTGTACTTGTTTTATGCCTCTGAAGAAGGTCCGGTCTGGATCGAAAGCTAAGGCCATCTACCCTACTCATTATACAACATATAACATTATATCGTATTATTTTGAGCAAGTAAGTATCTTTGTTCAAGCTCTCAAAAACATGATCTAGTGTTAAGACCATGTCAGAAGGGATTGTGTTCGCCCCCAAAAATAACATAAACACAACATAAATAAAATACATATGAAGGAAAACAGAAAGAAAAGGGAACAACAAAGTGCAACGACATATTATGAATAATACATTCTGTGCCGCACAACGCCAGCTGTTATTCTTATATATATAATATCTCCTGTCTCCTGACGATGACTAGAGCAAGCTAGTCGAAACGTTGAGACCTAATTAAATTAACTCCGCGGCAGTGTAGGTATTAACGAGAAGTCGCCCCGATCCACATAGCGAAAGTAGTAGTCCCGCCCGATTTCCTACCTCCCACCCAGGTAGTAGTTAATAAGAAGGACAGTTCTTTTCAGAACTGAGAAGTCTTCCGAATTCCGAATATTTTACTCTGCGGCAGTAGAATAAAAAAAAAAGACAAGTTCTCAAAGAACAACATCTACCTAGCAAGTAGATATACACATGGTGTTACCGCAAACCAAATATATTGATACCTCACGCACCATGCAATGCCTCAAATCCTATACTATGTACTATTATTGTTTATAAACAGGCAAGTGTGAAGCCCTGACGAAAGCTCCAGGTTTCGTCGAGTGACAAAGAGGGCGCCCCTTCAGGACAGCACAAGTTATTCATTACCACTGCACTGATTGTGATACGGTTGGGGAACTAAGTTCTTTTATGCAGGAGACGCTTTGCAACTTGATTAGTGCACCTGAATAAAACAATACACGCTGTTAGATATGGTTTACATCACCCTGATAAAACAAAACAGACGCATAGATATATCAAATAGGGTTGTTAGAACTAGATACCTCTTAGGGGAATAAGAGTGGGAATGGGAATAATTTCTCATTAATCAGTGTCATATTAATGATATTGCTCTAGTATAATTGGTAAAATCCAGTTGAGTATGCAGTTTGGATTGAGATTTGTGTCATACAATACAGTACGGCCGTGGTGAAGTAAAAAAAGGAAGAAAACAAACCAAAGTGTTGTTGAAATTTTAATTATAAATGTTTTTGGGTATGTTATACTACAAGGCCCCAGATTACACAAATTACTTCCTCTATGACATTAATTTGACCTTTGTGTTACTTAATTGCCCGTAATGCATTTATACACAATTTTGCTAGACAAAAGCGACCACGTAATAATACAAATGTAATAAGTTAACCAAAATCAATTTGGGCAATAAGTCACTTAATATAAATGTACCCCCCCCCCAAAAAAAAAAAAAAAAAAAAACAAAAAAATCACCAAAACGGAATTGCTAGATTATTGTTTTTGAATGAACGAGGTTGTTGAACCATCGTGTCAAAACAACATAAATCTCTCGTTTCCCTTCCCACGTTAATTTGACGTGTGTGTGTGACTTCATTACATTAAATGCGCTTACAAATAATTTCGCTAGTCAAAAAGGCGAGCGAGTTTAATAACGAACAGCAATCGACGTATGATAATTAATTTCAGGTGGGTAATTTCGGTCTGGCTGAAAATGATCTAATTATGAACGCTCTTATTATAATTATTATCACTCCTTTAAAGGCACTGAACACGTTTGGAAATTGTCAAAGACCAGTGTTCCCACTTGGTGTGTCCCAACATATGCATAAAATAACAAGCCTGGGAACATTTGGGCTCAATTGGTCATCGAAGTTGCAAGAAAATGACAAAAGAAAAAACACCCTTGTTGTACAAATTTGTGTGCTTTCAGATAGGAATACAAACTTTTTGCATTAAGTTTTTTGTGTTTTTTTAGTGAGAAATTACCTCTTTCTCAAAAACTTCGTTACTTCAGAGGGAGTCGTTTTCTACAGTGTTTGATACTATCAACAGCTCTCCGTTGCTCGTTACCAAGTAAGTTTTTATGCTAATGTCTGTTTTGAGACATTACCAAACGTGTACGATTATTATTATTATTATTATTTTATTTCTCTCCACAAATCCAATAAAAATTTACACATAAAAGATATACAGGGTATGGAGAAGGCTAGACTGAGGAGGAAAATATTTTTTTTTCCTATAACCTAAAGGTTCAGTCTGCCGATAAAAATATTTCAAAAAGGAACAGACACTCAATGTACACATGGAACAGGAAAACAATAACAAAGATAAAAATGATTAAAAATTTTGCGTTGCATTGGTTGAATCGAGGAGAAAGCTGTTGACTGCTGCTTTGAATAAAGAAAAAGATGTCAAACAGCGGATATCGATGGGCAATTTGTTCCACAAGGCATGAACACTATGAAAAAAAGGAGTACTTTAAACTATTACATCTAGAAAAGGGAATTGTGAAATTCGGAAAATCTCGACGTTGATTGATTTGAAACAGTGTGTTGTCAATGCCTGTGTGATTATAAAATATTTAATAACAAAAACATAAGCTCAACAACTCTCTCCTTGATTCAAGCGATGTGAGATTTAAATGAACGATACCTTTAAATGAACGTGGTTTTGAAGTGTCTTGTAAGTCAGCATTCTATGCGAAGAATATACAACTTTCGTAAAACTTGATGCTGAAATTGTCTTATAATCACTTCAAATGGAGTACATTGGCGTTCGCACGACGTTATATATTGTTTGTAACCGGCACATCACTTCATTATATTTATAATTATTCTATTTTGTTGCATCAATCTTATTTAGGACCTGCGGACCATTCTTACAGGCCACATTTTATTCCAAGATATACTCATCAATTTGAAAAGCTTAAAGGGAACTGTCCTAGTTGTAGGTTGATGTGGATTTAAATATTGTTACTGGTAGTTTTAACTATTTTTGTTTATATGTTTTTTTACTTGTGTTTGTTTTAAGGAGACTATGTTTGATATCTTATTAATTTTGCTCATATTTTTTTTAAAGAGTTAATGTAACATATTGGAACGATTATCGCACAATCCCGCAAGCCGCACCTACTCCCTTAATAAATACCCCCCCCCCCCAATGGTATTAAGTGTAACAAGCACTGCCCTGGTAGTAAAAGTTTATTAATTTTACATTAAATGCGAGACCCGGCTGTTTCCGTTTGTCTGTTCCTTGTCAACAACTACTCCGTATGTACTGGATCAAGTCCCGCTCGGGCAAATCATCACTCGTTCCACCTCTGGTTAAACATCAATCTTAAGGGGACACCATTGTCTCGGAGACGTCTCGTGTGCTGATTATTAAGGGGCTGGCCGCAGCAATCACAGAAAGAGAAAGTCTGGCGATAAAGATAGGGCACATTGGTGATGAACATTCTAGCTGCTAGTTACTACGCTGAAGAAGAAGAAGAAGAAAAAAAAAAACAAGAAAAACAAGAAAACAACCTCAACCACTTCTCGAGTTGGAGCTTTCTACTAAAAGTTGTTCAGCACGTTCACAAAAACTGTTATCATTTCGTTTCTTGCTCTTTCAGATTGATTTATTTACAATACATTTTGGTACTAAAAACAAACTAAACAATATTGCAATCCAGGAAAACAGACAGAAATTAAGACGAACACAAAAACAAACAAACTATTCCAACAATTTACCGGCCCCACGCATCACCTCATCGCAACAGGGTTTGTTGGGTCATTCAAATGCTACTCGTTAGTTGTTGGCATTCCCAGCCTACTTAATATCTGCAGGAATATTGCGCACGTTTATACCCCGTGATTCTATTTATGTAAATGAACTACACAGACGACAACTGAACAACCACATTTCATTTTATCAGATTCATAAAGTGTATGTCATCAGGTCATTTAAAGGCACTGAACACGTTTGGTAATGGTCAAAGACCAGTGTTCTCACTTGGTGTATCCCAACATATGCATAAAATAACAAGCCTGTGAAAATTTGGGCTCAATTGGTCATCGAAGTTGCAAGAAAATGATGAAAGAAAAAAACACCTTTGTTGTACAAGTTTGTGTGCTTTCAGATAGGAATAAAAGGCTTCTTGCAAGAAGTCTTTTAGTATTTGAGTCAGAAATTACCTCTTCTCAGAAACTACGTTACTTCAGAGGGAGTCGTTTCTCACAATGTTTTATACTATCAACAGCTCTCCGTTGCTCGTTACCAAGTCAGTTTTTATGCTTATATATATGTTGAGTAATTACCAAACGTGTACAGTGCCTTTAACGACTTTGGGCTATAATGTTAAAATACCATGTTTAATAACATGCGACGGAGAATGTTACCTTGAGTTATGATGTGTGGGTTTAATCGCTCTCTCGACGGCAATACAAACATAATAGTGAACCCAATGTAAATCTATGGTGGTGCACTGTCAACTGTCTTATGCCGGTCTGCCCATTTGACCATTTTAATTGCACCGACCTTGTACGTTTCTGCGACTGTATCATCATTAGTACGCAAAATGTTACCACATTTACCTAATCACTGCCTTATAGTCAAACAGTTTTACCAACATATCATCAACGCAAGCTCTCCTTTGGGAGAACATCTAATTAACTGTATATAATTACCATGGTGACGCATGCGTAAATCATTATGTTTGACCTTGCAGGCAATACGGGGGAAAAAAAAAAAAAAACAAAAAAAAAAACGCATAATAAAAACCTAAACAGTCGCGCAAACAGGTGGATTACAATATCGCGTGCCAACATTTGTTTTGTTGTTCATTGAATATTAGCCTTATTATAATAGTATACCTTCTGTTTGTTGTTGTTTTTATATAAGTTTCCTCTTGCTAAATAATTGATTATTACGTAGACCTGGATTTTACAGTTTACATTTAGCTTCCACGGGCACGTTGTAAAAACAACTTTTGTTCAGCATAATGAACTAGTTCACCCAGAAACACGTTACATTGTGCTGCTTTGGCAGAGATCTTACGATGGCATAAATCCATGCGGTCAACCCAATGGAGGCACTACCCTCTGGAACAAATCGCCGCGTGCGATGACAACTCAAAACCGACTGGGATCTTTGAAGCTTCTTAGATAACAGGAGCTCGCCAGCCTGACAAATGTTGCAATTTATCCACGGAGGGAGGACAAGACCGGGTGTTATGTTCCGAGCTCGTTGAAAGAGAACTATCAAGTAATTAGAAGCAAAACTGATTGCAGCAACAGGACAAATACATGTTTTGAAATACTTCAAAATGTCTACCAATGCAGTTATTCGATGAGCTTACCCAATGCACTAACCAACAGAATAAAAGGAAACAATCGGAAAACAAAACATTACAACAGCAACTACAACATCAGCAACAGCAGCATCAGCAGCATCAGCAGCATCAGCAGCAGCAGCAGCAGCAGCAACCCCCCCCAAAAAAAAAACGAAAAAAAAAAACCACAACCCCCCCAAAAAAAACAAAACAAAAACAAAAACAAAACACACGTACACAACAACAACAACAACAACAACAACAACAACAGCAACAACAGCAACAACAACAACAACAGCACCCACCCACCCACCCAAACAAACAAACAAACAAACAAACTACCAGTTAAATAATCACTAAAAGTGTGTAGTGCAACATTTACATCGAGGACTGTACTTCATCCCGAAGGGGAATTTATTGGGAATATGCATGGGCAATGTCAAATTCGATTTTGTGATGTACTGATTTTCCAATAGATATAGTCCTCATGTGAGTGGGGAAAATCTCTAACCTCCTGTTAAAATGGTGTAAATTGCCATCGTATTTGGTATCCTTCCATTGCAAAAAATTGTCATTATCCAAAATGTCTAATGAGATTATTCTGAGCAAAATGGGTCTCTACATTTTTTGTACGGGGATGTTAAGGTTCATTCCTGACTTTTTCAGAGCGAAATTTGAAACACAACGTCATTGGATGTCAACAACTAATGGATCTTTACATTCCAATGAGGAATTGTTCGTCCGTCAAAAGGATAAATTCAACGCCATTTTGATTGAATATTATCGAAAGTCAGTTATGAACCAATCTCCGTACACAAATTAATGTAGAAACCCGTTTTTTCTCAGAATGATGTCATCAGATGTTTTGGATGTTGACATATTTTGCACTGGAAGGGTAACGAATACAATGGCAATTTATACCATTTTAACGTGAGGTTATAGAGACTTGTTATTTTTTCCCGATTCACATTATGATCATAGGCCTATTGGAAAACGAGTATATCACACAATGGAATTGGTCATTTCCCTTCCTCTTTAAGCATGGGCAATATAAATGTATATTTAAATTATTTATTTTGTTGTTGTTTTACTTTACTATTTATTTATTTATTTTATTTGTTGTATCTATACATTTTAAGTATTGTTGTTGTGTTTATCGAATACGTTCACGTGGAATCATTTTGACATCTATCTGGTAATTCTAACATTCCAGACTCTGAACCTGATAATTTTAAAATTCTCTGAAAACTCTGAAAACTCTGAAAACCAACGGGTCCGAATCGACCCCGATTCCGAGTCCCGCTGCGTCTGACCAATGTTGGGTCATCCTGACCCGGACATGGGCTTTTGACCCAGATCCTGCGGAGGTTGACCAGTTTATGGGTTACTTTGACACAGATTCCGGGTAATACTGACCATTAAATTGCTCAGGCTCCACGGGACCCACAAGTTTGTTTCATACATAAACAGCAAACTATTATACATCATCGACAATAAAAATACAAATACACTTGCATATATATTGGTATTATTATATGTAAATACTACAACTACTACTGCTGCTTCGACTAATACAACCATAAACATATTGTCTTTTTTAAACAATTGTTTTCGTCCATATATTTACTAGTTTATGATGATTATTAAACACATATATAAATATTTATTATTACATTTTTTTTGACTTGTGTTTTTTTCGTACTGAATTGCACTTAAATATTATAACATTTTGGTATGGGAAATTTGTTTAATCAGGTAATGGTGGTTAACCAAAATGTGTAATACTTGGTTTCTGTTATTTATGTAATGTTTTGCTCCGTATTTCTGTAATATTCATGTCATATCCAGACTTATTGAGACTAGTTTTGTGAACATACTGCACGAGTTCAGCATACTGCACATTAGAGTAAAGTGGGTTTAAACACACTGTGTACTCAAGACTCCATTCCGATCTGACGACGATGTAGTTTGACTCGACTTTTCCTATTTTTGTTATTCACACAGTTCGATTACTTAGAATGAAAACACTTCATTTATTCTTTGGTACTTGGCTTATTTATCTCTGTTCGACAAAAATAACCCTCAGTTCGAAAACAAACATCAGCAATCGCCAAGCAATGCCACCTATAGGGGGGGCGAAAGTGCGTTCACTTGGCCAAGGCTGATCCTTCAACTGAAGAGCAGGCAATCGCCAGAGTGTGGTTAAACACAACCTAGAGAGAAAGAAAGAGATTCCATAGTCGTATTCCCAATGGAAAACGTGCGGTATAGAGGTTGATGGGACACACAGACTAAGAAGCAGATCCCGTCCTTTGGATCGATGGGGAAGAAACACGATGCTTTCAGATATTCCACGTCAATTGAGGTCGGAATGAGCACACTAGATGGTGGTTATCTACCCTTACCAAATGCTTGGTCGAAATCTCAAAATCAATTCCGCTAAATTGCCGTTGAGGATTGGTGGGATTTCGTCCCCCCAAATGATGTAATCAATATGGCGGGTTTAACCTATATCGCTCCGTGTTATCACGTGTTACGGACAGAAATAGTGTGTGACATAAGCAGAAATGTGTGATTTATTTTATTTTTATCTATATTTTTTTCACGCTGTTGGACTTTTGTTACCTTCTGTATCTTCGTAGAATACAATCTATAGTAGACAACAATAAAATTCAAGTTTATTGAGTACAAATATTCATGTCGAATTATCATCATGATTTGGCCTTCCATAATTTAATAAGCGTGCTGGTTAATTTTCAAGTCAGACTGCTTAATTATAAAAAAAAAACAAGTTCACCCACTTTAACATTTTAAAAACTTACCCCAATTACTCACCCTCGAAAGTGCTTCATTTGAAATAAAAACGCATTGTTTTGCATTGTTGAATAAAGTTTTGTATATTTATATAAGTTTTTTTTTATAAACAAATAAATAAATAAATATATATGTATATCAATTCACAACAATTAGATTAACAACCAAGTATAAATATAAAAACAAATACAACAAAAAAATAAATTAACACCCTATAGTGCAAATGTTGATTCTTGTTTCGGTATCTATATGAACCCCAGTTTCTGCAGTGTAGCAATATTTCTCGTAATGAATGACTCTTGATTTTTATTTTATTGTATTATTATTATTTATTTCTTATTTACCCTGGGGAAACCTCTCAGTGAAACACTGTTTTTCAGAGGTGCCCAGCAACTACGTATTTATTATTATTGTTTTGTTATCATTGATCTCGCGCAGATGTTTGTCATTCATGATAATGAAACCGCGGTTTGGTTGAGTATGAGTTTAAATATTGTGTACATGAAATTATGTTTCTATTTTAAGCGGTAACTGATGACTGAGTTTGGACGAAGAAACGTGCTGTGCAATCTCATCAGGAAGATGGAAGCAATCAAACGCAAGCAGCAATCCATATACTGAAAACAACAAAAACCCAAAACCAAACAAAATGGGATGGGAAACATAGGCCTACAACTGAAGTTAAGGGGGAGATGCGATTGGGGAATAAAACGGGCTAGCATGGCAATAACTAACATGGTCGAAATGTTGTTAAAACGGCTTTCTTCCTAATAAGTAAAATGGAATATTGAGTTTCACTATTATATTGCTGTCAGGCCCACAAAAGGAGCCTCAAGCAATAAGGGTAAGAACCCGTGAGTGTTAATCTGGGTCTCCATGTACCCGCGCAATTTGTAAGAGAAAATCCCTTGTTGAAACGACACTCCAATATTGTATGTATAGCAAACTGGTCTTTAAAGAACGGGGATATTGCTAACACTAAATTGATATGGCCTCGAACATTTGATAGAGAATATAAGCCATTGCCATGGTTACATTTAATTACACCGTCATAATTCGAAAGTCAAATGTCCGCACAATGTCCCCTCAATACAATCGCCTTCCATATTCGTCGAATTGTGTAATCGTTTATTGTATGTCGGAGAAGTTTATCTAAATTAACCTCCCCGTTTTTAGCAAGGTGGAATAGAAGACAGCCTGGAATCAAGACTTCATATAAGATGACAGGTTATTTATTTTAATTCTTTGGACAATACCTAGAGGCCGTCCAGGGAAAGGCAAAAGCCAACAAATTGTCATCAAAAAAGATGTGCCCTCCCAGACCTTGCTCATTTAAAAGAAGACAAATTCATATTTTGTACACCGAAATCTAAAATTGCAGTAACAATAAAACAAAAGATGGCAAGCAAAAGAATAATTATTAAATGAAAATATACAAAAAAACACCAACACTAAGACCCCCGATAGTCAAGAAAACACAAACCAGACGAACTGAAACCCCCCCCCAAAAAAAAAAACCCCAAAAAAAACAAAAACAAAAACAAAACAACAACAACAAAAAACAAAAAAAACAACCCACGTGTATATATATATATATATATGTATGAAAAAAAACGAAGAAAAAATGTTACAATAAATAAACCCCAACCTGCGACGCAACGCCACCGCCCAACTGCTCGACCACCCCATCGCTCGACCCCCGCACGAATGGCGCGACGGCCACAATGAGCAATATCAGGACACTCGTTTGCATTAATTTAAGGTGATACCAATTCACAAATTAGCCTTGTATCTTTAGCCTTTGGAATCGATGTGATGTCGCATTCTGCGTCTACGGGGCATTGTAGACTGCAACATGTTGGAATCGTAAAGCAACTTGATTTCCAGAGGGATTCTTTTTGTTCATTGAACGTTCACTGATTAGCCTTCCTAAGTTCAATATGTTCAAGCATTATTGCTTTCAAAAATTTAACACAAACGTAAAGTATGTTGAGCTTTTGCGTTCCTCTTGTTACTATAACAACACTTAAACCCTGTATGACACCATAAAAAAAAAAAATAAAAAAAAATAATAGTAATAATATTAATCACACGTTTACAAACCGGACACTTGTCACCTGTCCGTTTTACAATTAGAGTGTAATACATTTTATTTGTTTGAGATCACAATCACTTTCAAATGGCCCAAACCGTCAGATAGAGACCTTTTTGACTAAATAAAACAAATTCAGGAAAAAAAAAATTTTTTTAGATGAGACCACTTGTCTCTTTGTAGATTTTATACAACTTTACCTGACATAAAACAAATAAAACAAATAAACACGCTTACACAGTCGGACAGTTTTCAACTGCCCGATCTATATTAGCATGTACCGTGTAGCTCCATGGTCTGATTTACCATTGCAACACCACCCGACTCAATTCATCAAAATAAACAACCAATGCACTGCTTATAGCCATTGTACAAGTCTACATATGAAGCCTTTGGGAAACCATATGGTTTATTTCACCGAGGTATAGGCCTGGTGGCTATTGACCCAAAGGCTAAGTAACTGCAGCTGTACAGTTTATATTGTAATTCCGGGAAACCTGGTCATTGATGGATTATTTGTTTGAACAAAACCCCGATGGTAACAAAATAATTGCCATTCTTTTTAACTAGGTGTAGATGGGGAACTTGGGAATTATTATTGTTTTGATTTGTGAAAAACAAAACGGCGTGGTACTGTTTATTTGTTTACAAACAGTTTAGTGTCCGATGGCGTCATGCAAGGTAAGGTAACAGACGAGATGTCATACATTGGTGATGAGTATCTAAATACTTCAGAAATATACCTCGGAAATAACACAGACTGTGTGATTACGATCGTTTTAACTAATAATTGTATAAGTTGTTAAATATTGCTAGAGGTACAGGTATACTTTTCTGTTTTAACAATACAGGTTGACTAGTTGTGAAATTAACTACATTTATTTGGAGTCAATGAACTTGTGTGGGTGTGTTAAAAATAACAACATACCCTGTTAATCGATTCCAAGCTGCACTTTAATTAACTTTTCTTTCATTGTCCAATGAAAGGCTTTTTTTTTTTTTTTGAAAATGGCCACTGAGTAATAAGACGCACGAATAAAGGGGTCCGACATCTCAGCAACCAACAACGTAAAATTCTGTATTTCCACCTGCTTACCTAACATCTAAACGTCCAGGCTACTTTTCTCCTAAGAAATTTGACAAATGTAAAAACGACATGAAAAGCACCTGGCGTGAAATCAATAAGATCCTTGGCAAAGGAAGAAAGGCTTCCAGCCCGGACAATTACTCTATTGATAATGAATCGGTTTCTAATCCGGAGATCATTGCAAATTCCTTCAACTCCTACTTTACTAACATTGGCCTTTCACTTGCTAACAAAATACCACCTACTAACGCTCATTTCATGGATTATCTACACAATGCTAATCCTTCCTCTTTGTTTATGTTACCTACCAGCTCTTCTGAGATAACCGACATTGGTAAAAAACTGAACAGTGGTACCAGTCCTGGTTTTGACGATCTTCGCACGTCGGTCGTTAAATCTGTCATTTCTCTCATATCTGCTCCTCTGGCTCATATTTTCAATTTATCTCTTTCTTCCGGTTCCATTCCTTTGAGTTTGAAAATTGCCAAGGTCACTCCTGTCTTTAAAAGTGGCGACCCTCGTGATATTTGCAACTACCGTCCTATTTCTGTGCTTCCTACTTTCTCTAAAATACTTGAGAGGATTGTTTATAATAGACTCTCTAAATTTCTTTCTAACTTTAATATCCTCTCCAACCAACAATTCGGTTTCCGTCCAGGCTTTTCCACAGACATGGCTCTCATTCATCTTACTGACATCATTTCTAGTTCTCTGTCCAATAAACTGTGTACTGCTGGAGTGTTCATGGACTTATCCAAGGCCTTTGATACAATTGATCATGACATCCTTATTTCTAAACTTTCCTTTTATGGTGTCAGAGGATGCGCCCTTAAATGGTTCATCAATTACCTGGCCGACAGACAACAATATACCGTCGCCAACAAATTTCCCTCAGCCAGGGACATTGTCACTCATGGTGTTCCTCAAGGCTCCATACTTGGTCCTCTTCTTTTTTTAGTCTATATTAATGACCTTCAAAATTCTTCCTCTTTGCTATCCTTTCTTTTATTTGCCGACGATACCACTATTATTTACTCTGATTCTTCTTTTCAGTCTCTCACTCAATCTCTCAATTCTGAGTTTATTAAAGTCTCCTCTTGGTTCAAATCCAACAAACTTTCTCTCAATCCTGGTAAAACCAAATGCATATTCTTCAGTAAAACAAATAATCCCAATCCTCACACTTCTTCTATCAATATCGACAACACTCCCATTAGTCAGGTTCAATCTACTAAATTTCTTGGCGTTATCTTAAATGACAAACTTACCTGGAGTGACCACATTTCTTCAGTTTCCAAGACTGTTTCCAAAAATATAGGTGTCATGTCTAAACTACGTGCTTTTCTTCCTCCATCCACCCTATTTTCTCTTTATAATACTCTTATTCTTCCCTATCTCAACTATTGTAATATTGTCTGGGCATCCTCTAGCCACAATCAACTGCTTCCTCTGATAACACTCCAGAAGCGAGCCATTAGAATTTGCACACTTTCACATCCCCGGGACCATACCGCACCACTCTTTTCTAGGCTGAACACATTACCTCTTACTGAAATTAACAAATTTCACATCGGGATATTCACGTATAGGTACATAAATAAACTTCTTCCTTCTACCTTTTCAACCTACTTTTCAGCAGTTCACGATACCCATGGTTACAGTACTCGTTCTGTTAACAATCTTTACGTTCCTTTCACCCGCACAGCATACACTATAAGAACACTTAGATTTCAGGGGCCACGGCTGTGGAATGGACTTGACAAGGTATTACAAACCCAGCCGTCTGTGGGTTAGTTCAAATCCATTTTTAAAACTCTGCTGGTCTCCAAATACTCGGCTTAGTTTCCTTTCTTTTATGCATTCCTGCCTTATTACCAATCTGTGGAGTTATATAATATTCATGTCGTCCCTCTTCAAAACCCCTTCTATTGTTGTTATTACCACCTTTGTTTTAGTTTTATTTTCATCAGCTTTATTTCGTCGTTTAACGTATTCCTCTTTAAGTTAAAATGTTAATATTTGTTTGTTTTTTTGTTTTGTTTTGTATTTGTCAGATGGGCATTTCAATACAAGCCTCCTTTTGGCTTCTGAAAATGCCCCCATATTGGTTTAATCCGTATCCATTTCATTATATTATTTTCAAGTCAATTATTTTCTTGTTTTCATTATTTATTTATTTTTCTCTAAATCAGTTTTTGATTTAAATCATTGTTCAAATTTGTTTATTGTTCTCCTTTTTCTTTCACCAATATGGAAATAAATGTCGAGTTGAATTGAATTGAATTGAATTGAATTGAAAGGCACGTTAAACCGGAGGTCGTTGGTTCAAATCCCACTCTAGTCAATTTTTCTTTGTTCAACCCAAAATCATATATATATAAATATATATATATATAATCATTATATATATATATATATATATATATATATATATATATATATATATATATATATATATGATATGATATGATATATAAAAAAGTCGCATCCTTAAGGTGATCCGCGGCTGCCGCTTCCCAGGTTGTATCGTATGGGTGTGATCCTGGCTACACGGCAGTTTGCGGTTGAATGGCTTTCTGACTGGCACCCCGAACAAAGATATTGACAAAATAGGAGACCGCCAACATAGGGCTAGATAGCTCAGTTGGTAGAGCGCCGGCACGTTAAACCGGAGGTCGTTGGTTCAAATCCCACTCTAGTCAATTTTTCTTTGTTCAACCCAAAATCATTTAATATTTACCCAGTCAGTTTCCCTTGTGGTCCATTACTTGAATTATATGATATATAAAAAAGTCGCATCCTTAAGGTGATCCCCGGCTGCCGCTTCCCAGGTTGTATCGTATGGGTGTGATCCTGGCTACACGGCAGTTTGCGGTTGAATGGCTTTCTGCCTGGCACCCCCGAACAAAGATATTGACAAAATAGGAGACCGCCAACATAGGGCTAGATAGCTCAGTTGGTAGAGCGCCGGCACGTTAAACCGGAGGTCGTTGGTTCAAATCCCTCTAGTCAATTTTTCTTTGTTCAACCCAAAATCATTTAATATTTACCCAGTCAGTTTCCTTGTGGTCCATTACTTGAATTATATGATATATAAAAAAGTCGCATCCCTTAAGGTGATCCCCGGCTGCCGCTTCCCAGGTTGTATCGTATGGGTGTGATCCCTGGCTACACGGCAGTTTGCGGTTGAATGGCTTTCTGACTGGCACCCCGAACAAAGATATTGACAAAATAGGAGACCGCCAACATAGGGCTAGATAGCTCAGTTGGTAGAGCGCCGGCACGTTAAACCGGAGGTCGTTGGTTCAAATCCCACTCTAGTCAATTTTTCTTTGTTCAACCCAAAATCATTTAATATTTACCCAGTCAGTTTCCCTTGTGGTCCATTACTTGAATTATATGATATATAAAAAAGTCGCATCCTTAAGGTGATCCCCGGCTGCCGCTTCCCAGGTTGTATCGTATGGGTGTGATCCTGGCTACACGGCAGTTTGCGGTTGAATGGCTTTCTGACTGGCGCCCTGAACAAAGATATTGACAAAATAGGGAGACCGCCAACATAGGGCTAGATAGCTCAGTTGGTAGAGCGCCGGCACGTTAAACCGGAGGTCGTTGGTTCAAATCCCACTCTAGTCAATTTTTCTTTGTTCAACCCAAAATCATTTAATATTTACCCAGTCAGTTTCCCTTGTGGTCCATTACTTGAATTATATGATATATAAAAAAGTCGCATCCTTAAGGTGATCCCCGGCTGCCGCTTCCCAGGTTGTATCGTATGGGTGTGATCCCTGGCTACACGGCAGTTTGCGGTTGAATGGCTTTCTGACTGGCACCCCCCGAACAAAGATATTGACAAAATAGGGAGACCGCCAACATAGGGCTAGATAGCTCAGTTGGTAGAGCGCCGGCACGTTAAACCGGAGGTCGTTGGTTCAAATCCCACTCTAGTCAATTTTTCTTTGTTCAACCCAAAATCATTATATATATATATATATATATATATATATATTGTGAAGTTACAAATTAACTTGATTCATTTGTTTAAAGAGTGAACATCTCAGAGGTCGTTTTCATCTTCTAAACATAATTTAGTCGAAATGCATCCCCTCGAAACATTTTAACGCTATCAGGACCGGGACGGGGGGGGGGAGGGGTTAACGCAACACTTTGTGGTTACCGTAACCTTTTACGTTGCATCCAATCACCACCAACATTGTCTGACCTTTGCCCAATATTTATTAGGGGTCGTACTGTAAAAAAAAAATAAATACAAATAAAAAAACATACCTTTGGTCAAAACAATTTACACTTTTGTTTTCTTTCTCAACACATCCATGTTGTTTCTTTTTTTTCCGAAGAAAATGGTAGCGATGTGTCATGTGATGATGATACGTGCATTGTTGGATTTCAGAATGACCGCCATGTTCGGTGGCCATTTTGGATTTTGTGTTTTCAGGCCGTATTTAAGGGTTCAAGGTTTTTTTCATTAATGAAATGTTTCAAACATGCTAACTTCACAATTTTTAGGCCAATACGTACTATTTAACAATTAGGCCTCATCATTTATCATGGGACCCCATAATTGGCGAGAATATCGATTTTAAAGTGGAGAAACTCAACAAATAAATACAAATAATTTATCTTTTCCAAACAAATGGATAAACCGATGATTATAGTGCCTCAACGCGACCCCAGTAATAAATTATAATGTCACATTATTGATCCTGTCAAAATAAACAAGTTTGCGAAAACAAAAATCAGCATTTTGCCCAAAAGTACGAACACTGTAGGTCCCGATATGGTTAATATTTAATTATTGAATGAAAACAAGTACAAATATGTAAACAATTGTTCTTGAAAAAAACAAAAGGCAAAACAAAAGCAAAAAGCAGGAAACCAAATTATTTAACAGATCTGACTATTATTGGCTGTAACGCAGGCACCCTCACCACCCGGTTGTGTTTGCATGGCCTACATTAATGTATAATTCCCCAATTATACATACGTTGTTCTGCCATTGTTCAAACGTTTGAAAACAAAGACGTTTGGAGAAAACTTCACTTCAAGTCTTTTCCCGCCATTTTTCTGTGCTCTCCCTTTTGGGTTTTTCTTTTATTGAGTTCCAATATGCAAGCTGATCAAACATGAAAGGTAAGTGCATTTTTTTTCCGTATAGCACAGTAATTTAACTCGCGGCTGTTGTGGTTGAAGTGTGGTTGTTAAAGGCAGTGTGCCCCGTGGTTATTGAGAGAGTGGGAGATGGGGAAGAAGTGGTGGGTATCCACTTAGTAATAAACTTAGAGTACGGCGTGATTTCGTTAACCATTGTTTCTTAAAGATGATAGCCGGTCAGTTGATATTAAAGTCTTGAAGACAAAATGTAGGGTGATTACAAAAACAAAAGAAAGAATGTACAACGGAAAATAGGGAAACGAAAACAGCCACAAGAAACAAATATTATATAAACAGTAGGGTGCAATGTTCACATTATTGAAACTCAGCTGCCGAAAGGATTCAAAATTCAATGTTTACTTTCACTGGTGTGAGGTGTAAATACAAAAAGATCTAGTGATGTTTATGGCATTATAGACAAATTAAGAGCAGCAGTGTAAAGCTGAAATAACTTCTACTTGTCACCATTGTTATAATATTTCACGATCAACCACATCTTTAATGATACATTTGTGTCTATCAAGGAAGAGTCAAAAATCAAAAAACGATTGACTGCAACGGGTTCTATAGTCATTATACTGCCACACAACCCCAGGTATAGATGGACGTTAGTGATTTGAACATTCATCAGTTCTCGTTTGAGACTACATTTTAAAAGCAAACCCATGTTTGTTTGGTTGGTTGTTTGTTCCCGCTTGTTTGTCATTAGTATATACATTTATTTTTCTCGCTTCTTTATTGCACACGTTGTGCTGCGTTAATATTCGATCAAGAGTCTTCGCTAAGGTGTGCGTTTCTACTCCAAACAACAATAGTTGACTTGGAATAGCAGAGTATAGGCAATATGGTGTGTATCCTGAACATATTTCTATTCACGACTGGCTAAAGGAAAGAATCACAGATTGCTATAGAGGGTCGGCATCCTTCATCTACACTGATAAGGTTTACCGTCGATGAAGGCACCGTACACATTATCCACACTTATTCTGTGAATTGCGGTCAGCTGTATTGAATTATAAACAACTATTTCGCCGTTAACTTAAGGGAGTGATAAAGGAACATGTCGAGCTATCGTTTTATGGGTGCACCCCACTAATTAGGGAGAAAACAGAGCGTCGACTTCATTAATATTTTGTAGGCCCTCAAAATATTCTAGATTAGAAAGATCTGAGAGCCCTCCAAAAAGGGGGAAAGTGTACACATTTTGCCCGATTGTGACGTGGGGGTTGTTGACTTCCAACTTGAGGTATTTTGGTTGACATAGGCCCTGACAACAGATATGTCCTATTTGACGAGAGGTGCAGAGACATTCTTCAAGATTGATGCTTGGACGTTTGGAAACTTTCACTGCTGTATAGGGGTGTTTTTATTTGGAGTGAGAATAACTCTCCAGGCCTTGGGACTCCCCATTTTAAATTGAGCAGAGGATAAAAGTTCAATAGTCAATGTATAATTTTCCATTTACTGTAAAAAGTTATGAGACTTCTAAGTATTTGTTTTGCAGTTTTGAATATTTAGCATTTTGCACTGCGTGCTTTGAGGTTTATTTGGTGGGGTGCAAATTAAACAAGCTACTATTTTTTCAAGATAGTTGTTTTCCCCAATGACTGAAGAACCCCCTTGCAAAAATGTGTAAAGACTTGACGTCACCACAGTCGTTCTCTGCACGTTGGTTACACTAATGAAAGCAACCCCTACGGTGTACTTTGGGGGGGGGGGGGGACACACACACAAACAACAACAATAACACAAACAACAACACAATACGCCTTCACCAAAAACCTATTTTCACTGGCTGAGTGTTGATGCATATATGATGATTTGAGAAGCAGTTTGTGTACTCGCTGAGACTGTTGCCTGGTACGCATCGTCTAACAGATGAAGGTAACCGGTAATATTGCCTGCTGTGTCTGAATGATACTAACTCCAGCAAAGAAAAACGCTTACAACAGGCAGAGTAATGATGACTGATTCGCACACATCTATACTTCAAAACCCGTTAAAGTAACCGTGGACTATTTGACAGCAGCCTACAATAAGTGACATAAGACGTGGTGTTCCCTTCATTGAATAGTACTGACGGGTAAAGTGCGGTCAAATCACCCGAACAAAACATTCATATAAATAAAAAACAAATGAGTGCACTTAACATTGGCAACGAATATGCTTGCGTGTCAAGTTGTTGCCCTCCAATGAACACTCGGAATAGAGAAATCTTTCGTCCAGCGTTTGACAAGTATTTGAAGTGATATGCAACATATATACGTTTCAGAACCTCGTCTGCTCCCTCAGGATTAAGCACATTCAGTACTATTTTTTTCTTTCTGTAATAATTGTACACTTGGACATGTGCTGCAATAGAAACCACTCAATGAACTTCTTCATCCTTGTTTAAAATAGAGTTGACAGCAATACCTAAGTCTGAGTGTTAAAAACGGCAAAATCTATTTGTGGATGAGTTATTCTTTAAACAAAAACAAATAGGTAAATAAAACAAATAAACAACTAATACTAATAAAAATAATAATAATAACAACAATAATATAGGTTTTCCCGTCCCATTTCAGCAAACAAAAAAACACGAAACAAAAACGAAAAACAACAACAACAAACAACATTAAAATCCACGCATGACCTAGGGTTTCATTTGAGCTACTATTGCACTAAATTTCGTTTTCGTGCACAAATGATTCCGTTCTTTCCATTCAGATTCTTTTCAAACATTTTACTTCATTTGACATTCAATATTACATTTTCACCATTCTTTAATCGAATTTATACTGCATATTTACAACACTGATGACATGGTTAACCAGCCTCTTGCTGTTGGCTTTGGCGAAATTTAATGATATTTGCAACGTGATAAATTTGAATGATCTTATTTGACCATATAATGATAAACGGTTGAAATTTAATTTATATTTTTAAATGCTGATCCAATAGACCAACATCAGAAACAACAACATCACCAACAACAACAATCCCGTGTCTGCCCGTACCGTTAGAATACAAAATAGTAAAATTCCGTTCTTTTGCATATCGAGACCGGACCACTTTAATTTGAGCTCTGCCTGGGAAAACACGTTTGTTTTGTTTCAGCTTGATGGCATCGATGCATCGTGAACGTCCAGATAGGAGATTATATACAGTATACTTGGTGCAAAATGTCCTCCCTGAACATTTTCGGAAGATTGAAAACGTCAGCCAACCGTGAAAGCGTTTTTAAGATTGAATGAATTCTCCATGAGCTTCCCAGGCACACTTCACGTCCACTGGGTGTGGGTCCTTAACGCGGTTTTCCCCAATTCATGTTCATCCTTGTTCTCCAGGGCTCAATTATGGGCAGGATGCTGCAACCCATATTTCTGAAAATGAGAATTGATTTCCTTTTTTTCTCAACAGAAGGGCCGGGATAATCGGAAACTTCCGTGAGGAAATTTGTGTGAAGAAAAAGTCTTCCAGAATCGACCGATTGTCTTCTGCAACATGAGGTTTGAGCATCAAATAGGGTAACCTTACATTGCAAAAAGCCGCTGCTTCGTTCGCGCACGTGTTACAGCACTGCACATTTTGTGTGTCGCCTATTAAAGAACAACCACGAGTCATTCAAAGGACCCATAAACAAAACAAGCTGGAAATAATTAATGGCAGTGTATGAAGTGACATCATAAGACAGGTCCGGGGATTTACCATCTCACAAGAAAAAAACGTTAACAATATACAAAATAATATGGTTCAAGTTCGCTGCCTACTAAAATCCTCCGGGTCAGAATTAACCCAGGTCCGGGTCCCATGGGGCCTGCCGTCGATTTCACCAAAGTCTTCCTAACTTAGGATTAATCCTAGGCAATGTTAAGAGATAGGACTAGTCTTAAGTACTGGTCCTAACTTAAGACTAGTCCTATCTCTTAGCATTGCCTAGAATTAATCATAAGTTAGGAAGAGTTTGGTGAAATCGACGGCAGACCCATTTCTGGGTCATTATGACCCGGATTTTGTGTCGAAATAACACAAAAACGGGTCAAACTGACGCATAATCCGAGTTTAAAAAAAAACATTTTTAAACCACTTTCTGTTCATAACCCTGAAATGAGTCAAGCCACCTGGTTGGAACAGGAATCCGGGTCGATTCTGATCCAGGAGTTTTTATGGTGTATTGTTTTTTATTACACCTTACACTGGCAAAACAGTATAAGTTATTGAAAGGTACCATCCTCAAAATATTACTCTGACTGAGAGAATACAAATATCTGCAAATATTCAACATTGTAAAAAATGCCAAGCAAGATAGTGGCAAGGAAAAACAGGTAACCAATACCTGTACAAGGCCGTCCTAACACAACAATTTTCAACAAATACCCCGCTCCTCAGAAGAAGAACAAAAACAGAAGGGGGCAGCACAGACAATCACATTCGACAACTGGGGCGTGGGCTATTGCCTGTTGTATGTCTGCCAAATAAAGAAACATAAAGGCTTATTTTCCGGATTATTAATTTTCTTTAAATAAACAAAAAAGGCCAGCAGATCCATACTGAGCTTGGTGCATTTGAAGGGAAAATTTTACGAAGACTCGGAAATTTACCAAACTTGTTAAATGATCTGTATACGTTTTGTAATGACTCTGAAAATTAAAGGCAATATCAACTTACTTGGCAAAAAGTACAGCAGCTTTGGATAGTATAATGCATTTTGAGAAACTGTTCACTTAAAAGTACTGCGGTTAGGGAAAAATATATCACTTTTTATCCCCCCAAAAATGAATCTGAGAACCTATGGGGCGCCGTTTGTCAATTAATTGTTTAGCGTTTTTTTTTGACATGTTTTAACCATGGTTTGTAACAATTGGATGTAAACCATAGAAATTGCTGTCAATTTTTTTAGTGGTTTACATACCATGAATATACAATCAAAGCTTATAAATTAGGGTTTATAAACCATGTAAAACTGAAGCCTCACAAAACATGGTTTATAAACCATGATTTGTAAACCATGAAACTGTAAGCACCTTAAAAACATGGTTTATAAACCATGAAATTTTAAGCACGTTTCAAAACATGGTTTATAAACCAAGAAATTTTAAGCACCTTCAAAACGTGGTTTATAAACCATGAATTTTCTAGCATCATGATTTACAAATCATGGTTTATAAACCATGAAAATTTGAACACCTTCAAAACATGGTTTATAAACCATGATTTGTAAACCACATGAAATTTTAAGCACCTGAAAAACATGGTTTATAAACCATGAAATTTTAAGCACCTTAAAAACATGGTTTATAAACCATGAAATTTTAAGCACCTTAAAAACATGGTTTATAAACCATGAAATTTTAAGCACGTTTCAAAACATGGTTTATTAACCAAGAAATTTTAAGCACCTTCAAAACATGGTTTATAAACCATGAATTTTCTAGCATCATGGTTTACAAATCATGGTTTATAAACCATGAAAATTTAAACACCTTCAAAACATGGTTTATAAACCATGAAAATTTAAACACCATCAAAACATGGTTTATAAACCATGAAAATTATAGCACCTTCAAAACATGGTTTACAAATCATGGTTTATAAACCATAAAAACCGTGTGTTCAAAAATCATGGTTATATAAACCATAAAAAACCGTGTGTTCATGGTTTATAAACCATAAAAACCCGTGTGTTCAAAAATCATGGTTTATAAACCATAAAAAACCGTGTGTTCAAAAATCATGGTTTATAAACCATAAAAAACCGTGTGTTCAAAAATCATGGTTTATAAACCATAAAAAAACGTGTGTTCAAAAATCATGGTTTATAAACCATAAAAAAACGTGTGTTCACAAATCATGGTTTATAAACCATAAAAAACCGTGTGCTCAAAAATCATGGTTTATAAACCATAAAAACCGAACGTTGTTTCATCCAACCTCCTTCCCAAGCTCCGAACTGAAGCTAACAAAGTATTGGGCCCGAAATAGCCAGCCGCGTATTTGGCTCATTTCTGTCGTTGAATCCGTTACAATTCATCCCGACGAAGACTGAAATAGCTCTACGGAATTGGAAAGCAACAAAGAAACAAAAAATCGGTAGTTAGAAAATAAGCCGCAAGCACGGAGACAATAATGCGTGTATACTGAAGCTAACAAAGTATCATTGGGCCCGATAGTATTCGCGGAATTCGCGGAATGGCCAGCCGCGTATTCAGAAGAGTAGAACGCATGCAGTACAGGGAGGTGACAAAATGGCTAATTTGGCTCATTTCTGTCGGTGAATCCATCATTTCATCCGGACGAAAACTGAAAACTGTGGCAGGAGATTCTGTGTCCCCCCCCCCCCCCGAGATTCTGTCCAACCCCCCCCCCCACCCCGGCGAACTGTTCTTCTGAGCGCCCTCTACTCTTTTGAATCACCCTTATTCTAAATTAGCCAGCCCAAAAATCTGGTGTGCCGGTGTAACAGTCTTAGATTATGGGCTTAAACTTACACTTTTACTCATCAAATTCTTTTCAAAATTAGTTTTAGTATTTTACTAAACAGCGTAAAGCTGACATCTTGCATACACGGATATTGTCTCCGTGTTTGCGGCTTATTTTCTAGTTAACGATTTGTTTTATTTCAGTCTTCGTCCGGATGAATTATAACGGATTCAACGACAGAAATGAGCCAAATACGCGGCTGGCTATTTCGGGCCCAATACTTTGTTAGCTTCAGTTCGGTGCTTGGGAAGGAGGTTGGATGAAACAACGTTCAGTTTTTATGGTTTATAAACCATGATTTTTGAACACACGGTTTTTTGTGGTTTATAAACCATGATTTTTGAACACACGTTTTTTTATGGTTTATAAACCATGATTTTTGAACACACGTTTTTTCTATGGGTATAAACCATGATTTTTGAACACACGGCTTTTTATGGTTTATAAACCATGATTTTTGAACACACGGTTTTTTATGGTTTATAAACCATGATTTGTGAACACACGGTTTTTTATGGTTTATAAACCATGATTTTTGAACACACGTTTTTTTTATGGTTTATAAACCATGATTTTTGAACACACGTTTTTTCTATGGGTATAAACCATGATTTTTGAACACACGGTTTTTTATGGTTTATAAACCATGATTTTTGAACACACGGTTTTTTATGGTTTATAAACCATGATTTTTGAACACACGGTTTTTTTATGGTTTATAAACCATGATTTTTGAACACACGGCTTTTTATGGTTTATAAACCATGATTTTTGAACACACGGTTTTTATGGTTTATAAACCATGATTTGTGAACACACGGTTTTTTATGGTTTATAAACCATGATTTTTGAACACACGTTTTTTTTATGGTTTATAAACCATGATTTTTGAACACACGTTTTTTTATGGTTTATAAACCATGATTTTTGAACACACGGTTTTTTATGGTTTATAAACCATGATTTTTGAACACACGGTTTTTTATGGTTTATAAACCATGATTTTTGAACACACGGGTTTTTATGGTTTATAAACCATGATTTTTGAACACACGGTTTTTTATGGTTTATAAACCATGATTTTTGAACACACGGTTTTTATGGTTTATAAACCATGATTTGTAAACCATGTTTTGAAGGTGCTATAATTTTCATGGTTTATAAACCATGTTTTGAAGGTGTTTAAATGTTCATGGTTTATAAACCATGATTTGAAACGTGCTTAAAATTTCATGGTTTATAAACCATGTTTTTAAGGTGCTTAAAATTTCATGGTTTATAAACCATGTTTTGAAACGTGCTTAAAATTTCATGTGGTTTACAAATCATGGTTTATAAACCATGTTTTGATGGTGTTCAAATTTTCATGGTTTATAAACCATGATTTGTAAATCATGATGCTAGAAAATTCATGGTTTATAAACCACGTTTTGAAGGTGCTTAAAATTTCTTGGTTTATAAACCATGTTTTGAAACGTGCTTAAAATTTCATGGTTTATAAACCATGTTTTTAAGGTGCTTAAAATGTCATGGTTTATAAATCATGGTTTATAAACCATGTTTTGTGAGGCTTCAGTTTTACATGGTTTATAAACCATAATTTATAAGCTTTGATTGTATATTCATGGTATGTAAACCACAAACAAAATTGACAGCAATTTCTATGGTTTACATCCAATTGTTACAAACCATGGTTAAAACATGTCAAAAAAACGCTAAACAATTAATTGACAAACGGCGCCCCATAAGAACCGCCACTGCAGAAACGTTTCTCAGAAAGTATATTCCAATTGCAGATTATTCTTCCTTCGTGGACATAACCGCTCCAGATTTTCGACATTAATATCAAAAACGCTACAACCTTTTGAAATGAATTTTTCACAGGTTAGTGTTATGGTTAATATATACAACCATAATTATAGGATTTAAACAAACAGTGGGTTCCAATTATCAAACGTATACAATCTCTTTAAGACGGCAATATTAAATATATGTATGTAACGGCACCAAGTCTTCCCGGAAGATATACCAATAGGGCGTTATGTATTGAGTCTTGAGTTGCCATTCCAAAAATTGTTGTTGCTTTATTTCTCAAATTGAAATCATCCCAAATGCTGACTTTAACTTGGATATCACGCTAGCTTCGACGTGACCCTCCATTGCACGACTGCAGTTAAAACCGCCCTCCTAAAGTAATCAGTTTATCTGCGTTTCTGCGTAGCTCTGTTAGCTGCCCGTATTGCAGGGACAAAGTTCAAGTTTATAAGCCTTAAACTGCATGATTAATTGTGCTGTTTTATTAAAAAATAAGTACGGAGGAACAATTGTTGCTGGTGGCCTTTAGACGAAGTGATCCCACGCGCAGTTTGAACGTAGACGAGTTTAAGTTGTACACCACTATAGGCAACATTCTGAGGGACGTACAGCACCGATGATTTGATTTACATTCTTTCCCACTCGTCATCAAGGAACCATTGCACAATGACTTACAAAGGATGGGCGCCAGGTCAAATTATGTTTTGTGATCAAGTCATTTTCCAATCGATGGAAAACCTTACAAGTCTCTACAATGACGGACCGTGTTTGCTAACCTTCAAGTACAATGTTTGTCAAAATCCAAAAACGCTCGATGACGTCACATTTCCAATATCTGTATACATTCTTGAGAACCTTTCGTTGATTCTTGAATTTGAATGATATAACATCAAAACGGCTATGAATTGACCTTTCGACTGGCGCAGACCCAATTGATGTTGATGTCAAATGACGTCATATTCCAAATTGTGCCTTGAAATAGTGTTAAAGACCTACTTTAAAGGCATCGTACACGTTTGGTCATTACTCAAAATATATATCAGCATAAAAACTGACTTGGTAACGAGCAACAGAGAGCTGTTGATAGTATAACACATTGTGAGAAACGACTCCCTCTGAAGTAACGTAGTTTTTGAGAAAGAGGTAATTTCTCACTAAAATAATAAAAACTTCTTGCAAGAAGTTTTTATTTCTATCTGAAAGCACACAAATTTGTACAACAAGGGTGTTTTTTCTTTCATCATTTTCTTGCAACTTCGATGACCAATTGAGCCCAAATTTTCACAGGCTTGTTATTTTATGCCTATGCTGGGATACATCAAATGAGAACACTGGTCTTTGACAATTACCAAACGTGTACGATGCCTTTAAAGAAAACGACAACATGTGATCTTTGCTCAAATTCATTTAAAATGTTTTCAATCAATAAGGAAAATTAGTTCACATAAGTTTAAACAAATGTTAATGGTGTAAAAAAACAATCATTCTGAACACCCTTCTCCGGTGCTTTTCAGAAAGATTCGCGAAAAGCCCTGTTAGTCATCACTCATATTATGTCATTTGTGGGAGCTCCGTTTTGTATAGCCGCTTATTGCAGCAGGGAGGATTTCTAATGAGTGATCTTTCTGAAGTTTCGAATTTAGAGTAGGCCTATAGTACCGGTACAACTCAATTCAAATACTTAACATCAATAAATGAGTACAATACATGCATACATACATACACACACACACATGTTCCCGTATAAATACGATGCTTAGAGCACACCCGGGAGAGGTAGTTTTTGAGTTATCTTCTAAATGTAAATAATTTAACCAATACAATGAGTAAAGAACTGTTCCAGGGGGCTGAATAATGTTGAATAACCTCACACGCGGTGACTGAGATTATGTACATAAAAATGTCGTTTTTGTGATAAAACTGTTCCCCTCGTCAATTTGTCATCGCCTCATGAGGAAACAAATGTACTATGTTATATATACACTGATCCAGTTTGGATAGTGTCAATTTAGGATGCACCTGCTGAGATTTGTTTTATCGGGGATTTGAATAATAAGCCTCCCACACTGATATTCACAAGTGTGAGGTAATCCTAGGCTGTATATACTGATACATAATTAATTCATGTCGATGACTGTGGTTGTGCTCCCCAAGCGAAAGCCGAAACGATCCCGTCAATGTTTGTTCGCAGATATATTGTATATTTTATATACAAATTGTATAATATGCATACACATTTATACAATATGCCCCTCCCCCGTAGTTATTATCAAATTAAGTTAGTTATTGCCATACTGAAACAGCGACACTGCATAGACTGGGGTGGTAAGTTAAATTTGAAACCATGGGTGTTGTCACATATGTAGATACCAAACAAAAAATATAACAATTTACAACATAGGGTGTTTAAATAACACTTATTTCTGCCAATGCAATTAAATTTGTGTTATTTTAACACCCTGTGGTGTTAATTTTGATTCTCTTTCGGATATCTATATTATGTGACAACACTCAGTGTGCCAATTTTAACACCCCAGTTTGTGTAGTGAAGTTATCAAAACAAGTAGGTTGATGCCAGACTGAACAAGCGACCTTTTCACCTCTTCCTACAAGGGGTATTATTGACAACAATGCCCCGGATGCGATGATATCTCTTAGCTTAGACCATCTCAAAATATTGATTTTCATTTTTCACCCGAGGCAATAACTGTTTGATTCATTTGTAAACATTTTACAACTAACGAGGAGAGAGTCGCTCTCGGATGGGAAACACAGTCCCCATTTCCGAAGAAGATATATCAAAGCCAACCGGCGAAAAGACACCAATCAATTCCCCAGGGTCCGGTGTGGTATTCTATCAAAGTCCCCCACCCCCACTAACGTGTGACATTGAATAACTATAAACTCAGGTTCATCTGCACTATTCTGTAAGAGAGACAGAGCAAGAGGGTAGTTGTGCGTGTGTTTGTGTGTGTCCCTCTCAACTTGTTTCTTTCTCCATATATCCATTCATAACAGATTCAAGCAAGTGATGGAAACGAACAAAACGCGAAAGCCGATTTATCTCCCCTTGAAACCAATCATTGGCGAATTAAATCTCACGCCTTAATTGTGATGGGTTGGTGGGGTATCACAGTTAACAACGGGGCAGGTGCTTCTCTTTCCGGCTTTGTGACTGACTAATTAAATTCCGGTGATACTATCATCGGTGTGGTGCACCTAAACTTTAATGCCATTATACGCAATTCCGAAAAGACTTTTGTATAATTCCGAGGGAGCGGAGATATTGCAATTGACTGCCGAGGCGCACTTTAGACCCCCCAAAACAGAAAGAGTAAGAAGGAGAAGAAGAGATATTCGTCGAATGCGATAAAAAAACAAAAAAAACACATAATGATACGAGTGATTTATACAATTACGAAGGGTAATATCTTACAGTACATAATATTTGCCAATATCTTTGCGTCAGTAATTGCGGTTAGCTAACAAAAACAGCAACACTAGTAATATAATTTAAAGTGAAACGCAGTAGCGCTTTAAGCAATTCGAAATTCATATCGACATTTAATTTCACAGTCAAAACTACATACAAGAAGAGCCGTAAATTGGAAAAAAGGTCTTTGAACATAAAACAGTGTAATTTGTTAACAGCATACATTCGGAAAAGATATTTGGGGTCGGTCACCGAAAGGTGAACCCCACATGTATAACATAAACATCAATGTGCCTAAAACTACGATTTTCCACGTCAATGTTTGCAACAAGGAGGCAGAAAACATTAATAAACAGCAAGCACTCTCACAGGGTCGCCCCAACCACCACCACCACCAACAACAGCAAACACAACAGCAACGACGACGACGACGACGACGACGACGACGACGACAAAGATAACAACTAATATTACAACAACAACAACAACAACATCAACAACTAATATTACAACAACAACAACAACAACAACAACAACAACAACAACAACAACAACAACAACAACAACAACAACAACAACAACAACAACAACAACAACAACAACAACAACAACAACAACAACATCAGCAGCAGGGACAATAACCTCAGCAGCAGCAGCGACGACAACAAGAGCAGGAGCAACAACAACATCAGTTACAGCAACAGCAACATCAACACAAGCAAAAAAACAAAGCAACAACAACAAAACACCTAAAGGAGGAAAAGCTGCAGAACAAAACCATGCGAAACAATACAAGAAGGTAAACGGTTGCAATTATATATTTATGTTTGGTGACTTTCTTGTTGAGATTATTGACGTAAAGAATTGCTCTTTGAACAACTCTAACATATTGTAATTCGCTACACTTTCAACGAGAACATTACCTACTAGGTGCACCTAAAGCTGTAATATAAACTAACCTTTACCTGTAAAACATTCGCATGAAAATTCCCCCATCTTCAATGTGAACTTTTTAGCAGTTGTATTCAGCCTAGAGATTGATGTAATTAATCAAGATACAGCTTCCCTCAGCATACTCTAATTAAATTTGTTGGGTCAATATTTTACAAATGGAAAACGAAGGAGTAATCAAGACTGAGATAAACGCAACTTGCTTCGTGACCGTATAGACGGAGACGTTATAAATTCTTAGAGTCCATAAACAAACTTCCGGGAAATTAAACACGAATTTCGTGTCGGCGAGAACTTCGTTGAAAGCTTAATCGAAAGCGCTTGTTTTCCTTATTTTGCTTTAATCGAAAACCTACAACTTGTAATATTTTTGGGTTGAAATGAAAATTCGTCAAAATCTGAAACCTGCTTCGGGGGAATGTCCCATGTTATTGCATCTACTTTTCAAATTGCTATTGTTATGCCTAAACATACAACAGCTCACATTAGACAATGGTTATTGTGTATATTTTAGTTAACATATTCAACTCCTGGTGTCTTCACCATACAAAAAAAAAAAAAAAAAATCAACGACAACAAAAACAGCAGCATGCAGCAGCAGCAGCAACAACAACAGCAACATCAATCACCGCGCTCTTGTGTTTGCTTGTTTTTTAACTGTTAAATTGTTTGTATGTATCTTTTAACTAATATATTCAACACCTGGTGTCATCTTCACAACACACAAAACAACAAAACAGCAGCAGCAGCAGCAGCAACAGCAGCAGCAGCAGCAACAAGAACAACAACAGCAATACCAACAAAACAGCAGCAACGATAACGACAACTACAGTAATATTTGCATCAACACCGTCCATGCTTTCGAACCTTGACAGGTAAGGTACAATAACAATAATGTCACGGTTTGGTATAAAACAACAACTCACATATCCCGACAAAATCACGTTTTTTTTTTAAATATTTACCCGCGGTTTGTTTCTGTTCGGCTAATTTGCGACGGAAACTTATTATCAATTTCAAAATCCAATGTGCATTTCCACCTTTGCACTAGCTTTGAATTCGCTTTTCTAATGTTAAGTAAGTATAACAAGTTAAAATATAGCACTTAATTAATAATTACAGCCGGATGAAAAATCTTTTGCGCAGTAGCGCTTCAATATAAACATACTATTCTATATAACTAAATGAACGCAAAGGACCATGAAATGTACGCAGCATTGTCGTAGGTCTGTATTACTAAATTACTTTACTTTTGGACACGATGAATACGATGTTCCAATGCTCACTTTTTAGAAGCGAAAACAAGCTGTACTTCGGTTATATATATATATTTTGTTACGATGAGTACACCCAATATCTTCTATCACAACAGACAGTTTAATGGGCAAAGCAACTAGAGCATGACAATTTCATCATCTAACAGATGTAACAGGTGTCACGCTCTACTGTGTAATGAACGACTATGACACAAGATGGATTGCAGCTTGCAGGAAAGTGTGCGTTTATGGGGGGGGGGGGGGTGAGGAAAGTTGGGGCTGAGAATCATTTCCGAGGAGTTTCGGTAGTTTATCTTACAAATATTTATTGTTAATGTTTACTTTTAGCAAATTTACTAACTTCATCGGATCCTGTTTGCTGTCCATCTGAGTAAGCGGTACACTTTTGTAAATGTGTTGATTGTTAGACTGGTTTTAAGTTGCCCCGCCCCTGGAAATATATATTCATTTGACCACTAGACTGTGAATATGTGTTTCTGTTTGGGGGAATTGGGTCATAACTATTAAACTTGTAATTTCTATCAATATCATTATTGTGAAGAAAACAAAGTAGTTTGTTCATCTTTCGGTCAAGAAGGATGCACAAATGTCAAGTGATAACCGCAGTGCCTTTGGGGGGTTTGATGAGAATGCCGAAGCTGTAAACCATGCTGTATTTTGTTTTGGCCATGAAATCGGTGGCAAAACGACTTAACCAACCCTCTCATTACACCAGCCTCATTGGAAGGCAATTTTAATTATAGGCTAATTAAGTCTGTTTTGGGGGTGGTGGGGTTTGTGTTTGGGAATGGTAGTTGGTTTTTGCGGGGGAGTGGGTTGTGGTCGAGGGAGTGGGTGGGGGCGTACATTGTATTAGCCTGGTGATAGATACATTACAATGTGTTGGCCGCAGACCTTATAATTTAAGGTTTGTGTACGCATGTCAATGGGGGGGGGGGGGCTGCCATCGGCAAACTTCAAAGAGTCATGGTGACCTGTTAGTGAAACTCAACCCCATGGACGACTACACTATCTAAAATGGGTGGTTCTAATACGGGATTAAAATAAGCATGGCCGGTTTTAACCGAACGGTTCTTATGTTATTGAACGGACAAACAACAAAAATGTGCCTTCCGCTACAACCCATTGGCTAGTCGATGCAATAGTTGTCCGTTTCTATAATATTTTGCAAATATTCATTAAAATAATATAGAAACTGCATTTCAAGCTACAGCAGTGAATGCGTGGTATCGGTTATATAAGGTAAGTAAACCTATCAACATATAGTTTGTCTATTGTGTTGATTTGATATAAACCTTCGTTTTGCCCAACCACGCCATTCCTTATTTAATCAAATATTATATACTACATGTATTCAAGGCAAGGTTATGTGTTGACAAAACAAGAATCAACGTCAGTGACATTCTATACTACAATATGTGTGCTGATTAAGGAAAGCAATCAACAATTTGTTTATTTATGTTATATACATATTTTCCCACCCTTTCACATTTACCACCCTTTAGTCCTCACTACTGTACTCTAACTAGTTCTTAGCCACCCCATTGTTTGTAAATTGATAACTTTGATTGGCTATAATTTTCCTGCTTTTTTTCTGGGTACTTTCCCATAATCCTTTGCTCCTTTTTTGTTATATAAATGGATATGTTTGTGTTACTTTGTTTATGCCTCTGACGAAGGTCTGGTTTTGGATCGAAAGCTAAGGCCATCTCCCCTACTTAATATAGAACTAATAGGGGAGATGGCCCTAGCTTTCGATCCAAACCGGACCTTCGTTAGAGGCATAAACACACATAAACATATCAATTTATAGCCAAACGAGGAGCAAAGGATTATTGGAAGGTATTTAGAAAAAAAGCGAGAAAATTGTAGCTAATCAAAGTTATTAATTTACAAACAATGGGGTGGCTATGAACCATTCTGAGCAAAGTAGTGAGGACAAAAGGATGGTCAATGTGATAGGGTGGATTACTGGACAATAAAGGTGGTAAATGCATTATGGGTAATGCGGGAAGCATGGAAGGACAACATTACAGTGCAAGCTGCATCAGGATAATGCAACTAACATTAGGGGGCATGACAAACAAAATAGTAAAGAGAGTTTAGTAAACAACAGGATGACTCTGTGAAAAGGGAGGTAAGTATAGAAGAACAGAATCAATGTACAGAACGATAATGTGATAAATTGAAAATAGGCAGAGGAACCTGCGGAGAGAGCGGATTTTAAATCCTGTTTTTAATGTACTATTTATTTATTTACTTATTTATTTATTTATTTTGTTTAGTTGGGGTTCAACAACTTGTCTGACCGATTGAAATAGTTACTCATCATTTTTCAAATATTTTGAGTAATACTAATAATAATACACAACATTTATTAAGCGCTTAATACGGACGTTTCTAAGCGCACCATTGTTTGGCTACATTTTTTTTTTCCTGCAAGGTATGTGGAGCTATGTTTGAAGTATGAGGCCTATTCATTTGAAGCACCATGCAATGGTTTACAAGGTGCTGTGGCGCAATATGTGCTGCCGATCAGACCTGGAACACCGGGGCGAACCCCTTCTCTTTACGATAAGTGCACTGGGTTATTTTACGTGCATTACACAACACACGGTATTGTTATTCACTATTATTAGTAGTAGTATTATAGACAATAAACAGAGCAAGGGCAATATGAACAAGTTAAAGTGGCTTAAAGGGGGCCTTTCCGACCTGTTTGACATAATCCACAATAACAGCTTTAATCTTAGCCGGACATTAACAAGGTTCATTATGTTTTTGAAATAACATTTTGCAAAACAAAATAACAATCATGAACCAAAAAATGAACAGATAGTAACTGTTATAACTAGTGTAAGGTTATCAACATAACTATTGTTCGTACCATTTTTAAGCACGATTGTGTAGTTTTAGTCTTTATTGTTTTCTTCCTTCATAATTATTGATTTTGTTTTTGTTTTCATGTACATTTTCGTGATTTTGTGTTAGGCATTTCATTACATTATTGTTTTTTCCGTATTTTGATGCGAAGCAATAATTTGTGCTGTGTTGATGAATTGTGTTTTTAATACACCGAGTCGGTACCTCCTCAGAGAGTGGGAACAAAGTCATACTAATAAAATAACACTCAGCTATTTTGGATAAAATCTAATATTGCTTACAGGAATAGCCTCGATTCATGGAGCAACCTTTGCAGTAAACTGTGTCTGATTTTATTTTCATTCAGTCCTCGCGTGTGCTGGAATTAAATTGACGAGTTCAGATACTATCTGCGGCTACGGCTTTGCATGACTGACCCACAGCGATGTTTGACAGATTTGGACACGAGATAGACACTAACATAAACTCTTTAATCGTGGACTATTATTCTGTGAAGCGTATAAAGATTACTTGCTTTATGATTTTACTGAGCGTGGGATAATTTCAAAACCTACGTGATCTGTTTAAAATGATGCTTTGATGATTGTGACCAGTTATTATTTGTTTGTATTAATTGTTTAAATCCTTAATGAAGGCATGTGCCATTACTCACAACACATTATTTGTTTATTTCGCTAGTTTCTCATCAGTGCAATGACCTGGGGGCAAGGTCCCTTTTTATCATAGCCAGGACCATTCCACATATCTAAGAGGGGGAGTCGGGTCACAGAGTTGTGTATTTATAATGTATTGTTCTGAGGGAGGGAACATGTTTTGCAGTCATATGACTTAGTACACTATCCCATGTCAAATACAGACCTACTCAGATCAAACCCTCTGATAAGTGGAGCCATGTTATTATCACTAAATAAAACATAATTAGTTAAACAAAGGAAAATAATTATCATATGTGTATGTGTTTGGATGGTGTGCCAGTAAACAAAAAAAGAACCTTCCAATATTGGGATAAAGACTTGGGCTGACACGCCTACAAGGGTTTTAAATGAAAGCTAAGCACAACATTTGGTTGTCTTGATTTTGTTTACATTGTTTGTTTGTTTGTTTGTATTGTTTGTGTTTGTTTTGTGCTTGTTACACCTAAAATCAAAAGTCATTGGACATCCAATTTTGCAATCGGATAGTTCATCAATAAGTTCAGTTCGTGCTATGATTCGATTGATGTCTACCGAGACAGTTATAATTACATATAATACCAGTTCAGATCTATCATTAATTCATTATTTTCATGTAATGTCCCAGAGACACATTGTTAATAATTTAAAACTGCATCAAACTAATTGGGCTCAAATTAGAATAATTATAATGGTGCCCCCCCCCCAGCCTGTCATGCTTTTGTTAATATTAATATGCCCACTGCTTGTGCACAATTTTCGTTTATTTTGTCTTTATTTCTGTTAGTTTTGTCCCTTCCGCACCCCCAAGTTTTGACCATGGCCGCAGTACACGTTCTATTATTGGGTGGTTTGTAAGTTCCAAGCGTCCCTTACTTTGCCTTTCAAGCCAAAGTAACACACGGCATGACCCCGTAGTTTGTAGACACGTCCGTCTTGAAACGGTGCATCATCTTGGCGATATTAGTCGGTGACACTCAAAGGTATTGGATAGGCTCTTAATATCCGTTTAGGAGAACTATCCACAGTTGATAGATAAGCAAGGAAGGGCCGATAGTGTACACCGCCACCAGCTAAAAGGCTTGACACGACTGCTAAATAGCCTCTTTGCATCCTGCGCAAATGGCACTCCCCGTACACCCACTAGGGGGAGGCATGCCACACCCCCTAAGGGTGTGCTTCGTAGCCCGCGCAGAATGTGGGTTATTTACCCAGCGGTTGCTTACGTTATTTAACAGCAGCCGTTGCCGAGTTGATCACATCACCGATGCGGACGTTTTTTGGTTTTTCCTTCTTCTTCTTCTTGTACATATTGGTTACACTCGTGAGAGAAGGTAATTCGGGACAATTCCCTGTCTACTATTATAACATGCAAACACACCTCCCCGCCTTGGTGTGTGCGCTCCTTCGGGTAAGAACAAACTGTTTGGGGAAATTTTGCTTCTAAAATAGCATCACTTTGGGTTGGTGGCATGTGCTTGCCGCACCACTCCGTCCTTGTGGCGTATAATTGATGCTTAATCTGTCTTTTGTGCACGTGTTATTAGGTTTGTTTTTGGTGTTTGGTAAGCAAATCACTTTTCCCTTGGCAATAATAAGACAATCAAATTTGAGCCATTAAGTGAGGGTACAACAAATAACAACTTTTTGGTCAACAAACATACTGTCCAATTCCTGAATTAGACCCGACTAAGTGTCAGTGAGAACTGTTAGCAAAGAACAAATGTCTTGAATACTTTTCATAAATGACGTGGAATGAAACTTGAGAGGTCCACATTTAACCTTTAGAAGAGCTCCTGCTTATTTGAGGAATTGGACTGTTAAACATTATGTTGCTGTCTGATTATCATTAGTTTGGGCACCATCAATAACTCTGAACTGATGGAAACATAAAAATAATTCTAACTTTAAATTACATTTATACTGCCAAACCTCAAACATTGTTATAAAACCAGAGAAAGAGAAATCAAACAGAAAAGACAAAAAACATAAACAAAGAAAAGAAAAAAAAAAACAAAAAAAAAAAACAGTAGCACACAACAAACAACAAGCAAACAAATACCCCAACACCCCAACAAACAAACAAACAAACACCCCAACAAACACCCCCCCCAAAAAAAACAAAAAAAAAACAAAACAAAAAAACAACAACAACAAAAAAACAAAAAAAAACAAACATGTCAGTTGATTAGACACATCCCCAGACACAGCAACACATTCGTCGAATGCAATGCGTTTCAAAAATGAGTTGTGTATTATACAAATTGCAGTAAATTATATCCCAAGCATGCATTCACCAGGTTACAATCCCCGTATCCGAAATCTTCTTGCAGCAGCAACACATTGCCAGGAGGTTTGATTGATTCTTTTGCAAACATTGCAATCTATAAGGGCCGACTTCATCCTGCTTTTCAATGAAAACGTCAATGTACATGTTGTACCTTGTTTCACCCCATACGGTACATAATCCATGTGAGGCATGCTTGCGTTTGGAATGTTTTTCCCCCTCTCCTTCTCATCCATTTGGAAATAAATTAATATATGCACACCAATCCACACGTGTCACTTATTTTTGCAATAAAACACTCGACAGATCGATTTTTATTTTTGTTATTTTGCTTGTCCCGTTCATGTTTTTATACATATTTTGTCTTCTTCTTTTTTAGTTGATAACGAGAGGGTTACCATGGCCTGACCTTTTGGTGTGCAATGACTTATTAATATGCCAGCACCTGGACCAGGTGGGTTGTCGGATGTAGACTGGCGAAGCAGTCTTGGTTTAAACAAGCATTAACAGGGCAACTAGAAAGTGCACCGAGGGAGATTATACAAACGAAACATGCAATCAAAAGTAAAGGGTTTGAAATATTATCAGGGAGAAAAATAATTTGGTCTTCAAACGCGCACTCAAGATGAACAAAAACAAGGGGGGGGGGGGGTCAACCTTATGTAAATCCGCCCTGGAATTGATTCCATTTCGAATATTGCCAAAGCCCAGAAAATCTACAGTTTTAGGATCGTCACATGATATGATAGTCCAGTCTTGCTTTATCTATCCCCATTGCCACAGTGGATATAAAACTCTATGATCGTGCACAACAATCCCAGACAAACATACCGCATGGTTTATCGTTGTTTTCTGTTTTACAATGGTCACATTCGTATGGTGTTTTAATAAAACCAGAGAACGAATTTACAGAATAAATATTCATGTTGTTGATTATGTGCTTACTCATTGGGTTTTATTTGCAATTATGTGCAAACGGGATACCCGTGGGGGTTGAGTGGCAACTTCCACGTATACATTCATTATGATAAATACACCAGCTGTTCCTTTTCAATTTTGTTGGACAAAATGCCACGTTCTTCTTGAACATTAGAATCTGGTGCCGTTATCGTCACTCTCTTTCTCTTTGAATCGAACGATCTAAGTGTAGCACGGCCCTCTATGTAGCCTCAACCTTGTACCCACATTAGCTCAGACCTAAATGCAGCAGTTTCTCAAATTTAGCACGGACCTAATGTAGCCCCACATTATTTCCATTATCTTGACTGAAAATGTTGGCATCTCTAAAACTTAAAGGTTTGGAGTAGTACTGGTAGCCAGCGTACGTCTATTCTTAATTATTGTGACTGTACATGTTAATAAAGCACAAAATATCATATTACGATTTTTTTTTAACTTTTTATATGCATGTCGATATTGGGGCATCTGTGATAGCTGACAAACATATTCCATAATGTTGCTGCCGTAATTTTTCTAAAAGTTAAATATGAGTTGATGTGACCCCCGTCCTTCCAGGAATGCTACATTCATTGCGTTTTCCAGCATCAAGGGGCCAATGCATACAACCGAAATCTTCTCCGAGACTTGTGCTGGAATTTGTTGACGGTTACACACCTATTTTCCGACACCCCTCCTATTCCTAACCCTTACCCTAACCCTATTTGTAACCCTAAAGGTTATTAATTTCCGAAACCAAACAAACGGTAGCGCTGGAATGACCAGAACTGCGCAATTTTTTCACTACCCAAATCATGCCAGTGTTTGGTGTGAAATGAACGCGAGATCAAAGTGGCCGTTCACCACCAGGCTTCCATTGTGTGTGTGTGTGAGTTTATGAATGGCTCACATTCTAGGGTTAATAACTGTGACACGTCACAATTATCACGCTATTTAATTGTGGAGTTGACCACATCGGCCACGGGCAACGTTTATAAATTATAACATACGAATGTCATTATGTAGAAACGGACAAACATTGTAATCGTAAACACAACATAACAATGTTTCTCATGTTGAAGCAGTTAGACATTTTTGTTAAAGGTCAATGTTGAGGAAGATTTCGTAGCGTGAACATTTCGTTGCGTTATTAACTTGAGATGATTGTTGATATTGAGTTTTGACTATTGGTGTTTGTTTTCCAAAATATAGTTTTCCGCGGACGGAGAAAGACAAAACAAATTTAAAGGCACTGTACACGTTTGGTAATTACTCAAAATATATATTAGCATAAAAACTGACTTGGTAACGAGCAACAAAGAGCTGTTGATAGTATACAACATTGTAGGAAACGACTCCCTCTAAAGTAACGTAGTTTGTGAGAAAGAGGTAATTTCGCACTAAAATAATAAAAGACTTTTTGCAAGAAGCCTTTTATTCCTATCTGAAAGCACACACATATGTACAACAAGGGTATTTTTTCTTTCATCATTTTCTTGCAACTTCGATGACCAATTGAGCCCAAATTTTCACAGTTTTTTATTTTATTTTATGCATATGTTGGGATACACCAAGTGAGAACACTGGTCTTTGACAATTGCCAAACGTGTTCAGTGCGTTTAACAATGCATACATTTTACCAAATCAGCCGCGTTAAAATGTGTATGTCTTGATATAAATGTACCCCCCATGACTCGAATGCCATCACAACGTGTTAATCTATAGCAAGAAGGGCGGGGAAAACTGGGTACATGATTATAGGTCCTAAAATGAATTAAAGGTAAAATGTTAACGTCATGGAGCATTAATTACTTGTTAGAAATAAACAAATCAACAACAACAACAACAAGTAATACACAATAAATCACTACACATTTTATTTGCATGCAAAACCATGTCAATGATAAACGAGGTGTTCTACTTGTGCTGAATCAATTTATGCATCGTCGTGTATTTGGCAACGGTTATGCAAGTTGTTTTAAGTTATGGTTTATAAATACGTGGGGGGGGGCGGTCATAAACAAAATTCTCATAAACTGACTCTTTGTTGTTACCACGCTGCCATGGGGAATCGATACTGTCTCTAATACTGGTGCCTAGCAACGACAAAGATGGCAACCTGGGTTCGTGATGTCGTAAACACGTGTAGCCCTTAAGGACGTGCGTGTAACTTGAAGACCATCAGTGGCAGCTAATTTAAACAGTTACCAAATTCGTATGCCAAAATATTTAAAGCCTTGTTATTTAAAATGCGTTTTATTTATTAGCATTCAATGCAACGTATATCATATACAGATATCTTCAATAAAAGCAATACGCCCAACGTGTATCGATACACTAATGGTAAAAAACCTGTATGCATCTTCAAGAGGTGTCTGTTCTATTTGAAAAGAAAAGAAAAAAAACAAAAAAAAACCGAACAATAAAAATAATAATAATAATAATAACAAGATGTATAATAATACATAAATAAACAAATAATTATATACATATTATCCTAATATTTATGCAATATACACATGTCATCCCTAGCATACAGCGAGCCAAATATCAAATTAAATAGACTTAGCAGCTTCACCTATAGATGCATGAGTCTATCTTAAATGCATCCGAATAGTTCCGAACGGCGGCCAAAATAGTAAGATTTTGCAAAATTATATGGGTTTGTAGTCGGTTATGCATTAATGATTATAAGTACTATACATATAGTAATTATAACCATTAATGCATAAACTTCTACCTCTGACATCTTAGGGAAGTGTGTAGGCAAATGTTTTTTCGGCAGATAAACGAGGCATACTAGCACGCAACAAGGACATAATCGTGTTATGCACCAGCTGAAATTTATAACTAGGACATTGATCTAATCACGGAACGAACAGATGAAAACAATGTTATATTACATGGCCTACCTAGTCGGATGATTTATCAGTTCATAAAACAATATAATTTCTAAAGGTCAAACTCGCTACATAGCTTTGTGCACAGTGGAGTAGAATTTAATTTAAAGATGGGGTTTTGGGCCGGAAAATTGGTCTATGTTATTTGGTGAAATCTGATAAATGTTTGACTCAAAACGTCTCTAAGACGGGGCCAAACGCTTGCTTCTGTTCTACACGGAACACTGACGAAGCAATTCTCAATGTCTGTTTGCTTCTCGTTCAAAAGTAAAATTCGGATAAGTTACGAATGGCTGAAAGCAGGTCTACTTTGATAGAGAGGAAGGACGCTCCATCAAAGATAAACATTACCATTTTATGCGCTCCACATTTCAACAATGGATTGAAACCCATTCTGCATTAGTGTTTGTCGCAACCACGAGGTTGCATTTTTTTTTAAACAGTATTTAATAGAAAAACATTCGTTGTAGGCCTACCATAACATGTGCAGGACGATGTCTATTTGCCGGGGGATAAACCCATGTTCACATAAATGGTGAATAACACACGGTCAGTAACTTCGAGGTTGATGCAGCTCTACTCGGGATGGCAAACTATATTTTTTCAATATAGCGTTCACTTGAAAATATCCTAGTTGGACAAATAATTTCAATGTCATGTTAACTTTTCCAGTCTCACAATAAGCTAATACACAGCGCTTTTTCTTCGGGCGTCTCAAATCGCCCAATACGTATTGAAGACAAGTAACGGACATGCTATGCTTTTGAATTATGAGACCCATTATTATCTAAAGATCCACAGAGGTTTTACAAGGTGATGCGGGGCATTCTGCATCCAATCATGCCTTATAACACGGGGGCATCACAACGATGAGTCAACCGTGGTTCTTTTACGTGTTGTACACAAACGCACAGGACCAACAGCTGTACGCCCCATTATAGGCAATGAACACGTTTGGTAATATTGTCAAAGACCAGTGTTCTCACTTGGTGTATCCCAACATATGCATAAAATAACAAGCCTGTGAATATTTGGGCTCAATTGGTCATCGAAGTTGCAAGAAAATGATGAAAGAAAAAACACCCTAACTTGTTGTACAAATTTGTGTGCTTTCAGATAGGAATAAAAGGCTTCTTGCAAGAAGTCTATTATTATTTTAGTGAGAAATTACCTCTTTTTACAAAAACTACGTTACTTCAGAGGGAGTCGTTTCCTACAATGTTTTATACTATCAACAGCTCTCTGTTGCTCGTACCAAGTCAGTTTTTATGCTAATATTTATTTTGAGTAATTACCAAACGTGTACAGTGTCTTTAAAGGGTGTTGCCAAAGACCTGTATCCAAACTCGATGTGACCTAACATATTCATAAAATAACAAACATGTGAAAGTTTAAGCTAAATCGGTCTTTGGAGTCATGAGAAAACAGTGAAAAAACCTTATGTGTTTTAACTTTATTTCAAACATCGGATTTTATCCTGCAGGATAGTTACTATTATTTTACTAATTTCGTAAAAACTGTGGCATTTCAAGTAAAACTATTTCAAGGGAAGTTTTCTACTACGACCATCTTTATACCATGTAAGTTATGTGCAAATCTGTAAACATTTATATTTTTATTCTTAGCAACGTTGTACTCACCCTTTAAGAAGCACGAAGTAATACTATGGGTTTTCTTGGCCGTTTTCACAAAGCTTTCGCTCAATTTAACCGCCTGAATCGTTCAGTTTAGATTACAGTTAAAAAATCATCCAGATTGTAAATCAACAGGTGATTTAATCCCATCCTATAAAAACGCACACAGTAAAACAGACCCATGAACAGTTTCAATATAATTGGTTGTCACGTTGCAGTGAACAACAGCGAAAACTAATTTACATTTTGTCTGGGATTTTGACACATGTGTATGAAGTCCTCTGTTTTGTTTTTCATTTTGTCATCCCCCCTTTAATTTTAAATGTAATTCAGACAGAGGTTTTACTCTGGGGGATCGATTTTTTACCGCTATGAAGTTTATGATCAGTGAGTTTAAAGTTTGACTCTTATCGCTTTTTTGGGAGCATTATTTATTTATTTATTTATTTAGTTTGTCGGTGCTCAAAAGAAATACACAAATTATAAGGCCTTTTACTAAATAATGGTTTTCATTAAAGTGAAAACATACGGTATTCTTTTAACAAAGACACAGCATCATGTATGCAAATCATTAAAACTTCTATGAGATATAAACGTATAGATGTTTAATTCATACAATCAAAATGTTAAAATGAATATAATTTTATCATGCAGAGTAAGTTATTCACAATGGCATAAACCAATTCATCCAGGTGGACAGTGCCAGATAGGGAGAAAGAAAAAAAATCGCCAGACAATTTAGTATACAAATTACAATAACAAATACGAACCACAAGATAACAACATTACATAAATACATACACAATAAACGAGAATGAGTGGAATCACACATACAGTTAACGGTTGTCACATTTTCAGCTTGAAAAGCTCAATGTCTTGTACGAACGTGTATTTTCTCTAAACCACAATCCCATTAATATGTGCATCTGTGCAAATAACGCACTCGATGATCCCAGCTATCGATGGACGATTTTTTTTTTTTTTTTTTTTGGTAGGCCTACATTATACGCAATTTCCAGACATAAGTTGACCTTTATAACGAACAAATTGTAGTTTGTGTTATTCATCAAATATCGACGTTTTATTGACGTGTTCTCCCTTTAAATTAACATTTAGCTTTGTAATTTTTTAGTTTGGTTTGGTTTATGATTATTATGTTCATGCCACATCCTTTTTAAAGGGAAAGTATACGATTGTTTTTTGGAACCGTTCGATTGTTTTAATTCCAAATATAATATAAATATCGCGTTTTTGAGATATCGCTGAAAATCCACGCAGGAAGAATAATCCGTAATTGGAATACACAATCTGAAAATCGTATTTGACATTGACGTTTCTCAGATTCAAATTTTAGGGGGATACAAACTGATATCTTTTTTCCATAACCACATTATACTGCGAAGCGAAATGATTCTCAAAATGCTTTATACTATCGAAAGCTGCTGTACTCCTTTCTAACCAAATAGGTTGTTATTACCATTATTTTTAAGAGTGGTTACCAAACGTACATACCTTCCCTTCAATCTCATCAACACAAATTCAAGACTGCACTGCTGTATACTGGCATGTTGTATTGTATCTTCAGCTGTGCTTGAAGTTCAAAGAGTTAAATCAACCACTGACAAACAGCTAGTCAGAAAAAAATGTATAAACTCATTTGTGCAAATGTGCAATATATTGTTTAAGTTCCTCAATTGATTGAGCTCTAACCTGGTACATCAGTCGGAAAAAAAAACCCCAAGTCGCTCATTGAAGTATGCATTAGAGCAACCAGTCATCACATAACCCCATTCTAAGAATCTTCTTTTAAGGCAGCATTCCCCCTGGTTGAGAACTAGTCACCGTTCTTGCCTAATACAATTACAAAGCATCGGTTGCTAGGGTAGATTTCCACAGAAGCGAGGGAAGCAGCCTGAATTTTCGCCTCGAAATTAATTTTGCTTGGGTAGGATTACCGTACAGGATTACGATCTGCAGGATCGATAACACAACCTTCCCAGTACATACCACCTGAAATGAGTCCTTTTCTCTTCTGTACCTCTTCCTTTTTTGAAAGAGAGATAGTGTGAGAAAAGCATTTTGTGCTTTATGTTACCCAGTCGCTCGACGCTGCAGTGTTTGCATTGCTGCTGCTGACATCAAGTATTATTTACACGTGTGCCAATGAGACTTTTAGTGAGGCAGATGCAGCAGGAAGAGGAACTCGTGTCATTCCACAATGATCCAAACTTCTGCTAAGTTATTACAGTAATAGTTTAAAGGCACTGAACACGTTTGGTAATTGTCAAAGACCAGTATTCTCACTTGGTGTATCCCAACATATGCATAAAATAATAAGCCTGTGAAAATTTGGGCTCAATTGGTCATCGAAGTTGCAAGAAAATGATGAAAGAAAAAACACCCTTGTTGTACAAATTTGTGTGCTTTCAGATAGAAATAAAAAGTCTTCTAACAAAAAGACTTTCATTATTTTAATAATAATAATAATAATAATAATAAGACTTGTAATGCGCACATATCCACCCTGCTGGGTGTTCAAGGCGCAGTGAGAAATTACCTCTTTCTCAAAAATTACGTTACTTCAGAGGGAGTCGTTTCTCACAATGTTTTATACTATCAACGTCTCTCTGCTGCTCGTTACCAGGTAATTTGTTATGCTAATATATATTTTGAGTAATTACCAAACGTGTACAGTGCCTTTAATACACATAAGCCCCGCGTACAGGTTGGACAGTCCTATCTTATCATTACATAAAACCAAGCCGAAGACGACCGTGGATGGTTTACTTTTAATAAAATGGTAATTTAGAATTCAAATTAATACAAGTTGTCACAAACGGCCACACTATAATTCCTTCCAACCTCGGTCTAGGTAACATTGATTCGAACGAGAGATGGAAAATGTCTGCTATTGATGCACAAGGTATAGCAAGATCAGTCCACGAGCGTGACTCTAATAAGCCGACTAAGTTGTCACTACCCGCGAAAGTACGATGTGCAGCACTTATACGTCAACCCACTTAAAACTAATGGCCCTAAAGTTTAACCCGAATCAGGCCAAAATAGTAGTTGACAACAAATTCCCGTAATATAATGTAATAACGTAAACGTCGACAATCAGACACATTCTGCCTTTCGCACTTCAATATATTTTCCCCGATATTGGCTACTCACAATTTGATTTGAAGTATTCGTCACTTTGACATTTTTTACTCATAAGTACATAGATTTTCTGCCAGTAGAATAAGGCTTAGTGAAAAACATCTTTGGCTCGAGGGTCTTTTAATGCGACAATTCCTAATGGACCGATTTGTTGTCTGTTTTTTTTTTCCGTGAGGCATAAAATGCATTTTCCATTTATAAGCGGTTTTGAATCTTCATTCATTGATGAACTCCTAAAATGTCTGCCAAATTCACCCACAAAACCGCATCGGGCACTCGATGTATTTCTAGTTATTTGTTGTTTGTGTTATTTTCCATGATTTGTTTTCATTCACCTAGCCACATGGTTCTGTAGAAGACCCGAGTTCCTACGAGATACAACCGACCGACACCCCCGTGCAATAGTTGTAAATTCTTAGTAAATCCGTCAGGAATTGAGGACCCCAACATCACGTGACAAGTACCTGGCCTCAGCACACAATGCAGAGCGAGCATGCGTATTCGACAGGAGACTGCCAAAGATGCCCTGTTAGCTCCGAGTGTGCTGTATGGTTCTGGGGCACCAGTGATCTCTGTCTCCCCATCGTGCGTTGGCTGCAGTTTGCAGACATACAAAACGACACGTGTTGGCTGCTGCTCGCTCACTCGCGCTCCCTAGTCTCCCGTGGTAGCATATTGTATTTTTAAAAACAGTTGAGAAGTCGAGGCGGTGATGTTGCCCGTTCCTTCGCTATGCAGTAGGCCTGTAAGTTATCTCCGAACCGATAATTTGTTACCACTACCACGGCTTATTCGTTTAGTTCTGGTGCAGTATTTAACTGTTGTACATCATTGACATTTCCCCCATGAGCAGTTTTCCAATTCACCCTCAAATCAAACACTGACTGAGTCAAAAACAAAAACAAAACTTGTGGATGCTGCTCTACGAAAGCAACGCAACTGTCTCAGAACAATGGAGGGAACCTGTGCAAACGGCTCTAGTGATGACCTTGCGGGGATCGGGGAATTCGAGCCGATTACTGGTAGGATATTCCCTGTCCTCATGGTGTTAATTGCAGCTGTGGGGATCACTGGCAACTCCCTGGTACTTCATATCATCTTCAGACATCGTGATATGCGAACTGTGACCAACAGTTTTGTAGCCAGTTTAGCGTTTAGTGACATTGCTATGCTGACAATGTGTGTCATTCCAACGGCTACCGTTGCAATTACTGAAACATGGAAACTTGGTGATTTTCTTTGCAAGGCAGCGAGTTATACGTCATTTGTAAGTACATTATTCTACTTTTTTGTTTGCAATATACCGATAGGGTTAATTTTGCTTTGTCTATGAAAACTAACGAGGCAGTACATATGAGCCTCATATATGTTTGTTAATAATTTAGTTTATTGACACCTGTTTGTCAGAGTCAGTGGTTCGCACCACTTTGAATGGTATACGTTTACCTAACACAAATACATGAAAAACCAAACATGAAAAAGAAAACAATACAGCAACCATGGTTTAAATCGAGGTGATTAAAGTGAGCTACAAAAAAACATTATTACAAATCTAAAAAAATTACAAAACGAAATAACATTAATTAAGGATTATTGCTGAAATAAAATTAATAAAGGACACTTGTTAAACCAAATATATGTCACACGCCTGAAAGCTGTGAAATGTGTAAAGAAAACCGCCAGACAGATTTCGTGTCTGGACTTCAAAGCAATCCGAATTGGAGCGTCAAATCTTTTGATTGCCGTTATATCTGACGTAGTGTTATACAACCCGGGATCGCTTAAAGGCATCGTATAAATGGAAGAAATTAGTTCAGGACTGATCTTTCTGCACAATCATGTTAGTAGACAAATTGAATCTCAAGATCATGTTAGTAGACAAGTTGAATTTCAAAATCATGTAAGTAGACAACTTGAAGTTTAAAATCATGTTAGCAGAAAAATTGAATTTCAAAAACATGTTAGCAGACAAGGTGAATTTCAAAATCATGTTAGTAGACACGTGGATGTTTATCATGTTAGTAGACATGTTGAGGTTTAAAATCATGTTAGTAGACAAGTTGAATTTCAAAATCATGTTAGTAGACAAGCTGAATTTCAAAATCATGTTAGTAGGCAAGTTGAATTTCAAAATCATGTTAGTAGACAAGTTGAATTTCAAAATCATTTCAGTAGACAAGTTGAATTTCAAAATCATGTTAGTAGACAAGTGAAATTTTGAAATCATGTTAGTAAACAAGTTGAATATCAAAATCACGTTAGCAGACAAGTTGAATTTCAAAATCATGTTAGCAGACAAGTTAAATTTCAAAATCATGTTAGTAGACAAGATGACTTTAAAATCATGTTAGTAGACAAGTTGAATTTAAAAATCATGTAAGTAGACAAGTTGAATTTAAAATCATGTTAGTAGACAAGTTGAATTTCAAAATCATGTAAGAAGACAAGTTAAATTTCAAAATCATGTAAGTAGAAATTAATGGCAATTTTAATTCCGTGACTGATGCACGCCAAATGTACCTCATTGGATTGGTTCAAAGTTCGTATATTTATACAATGACGCGTTCGGCCGTGGACAATTTTTGTTTGTAGAATGTACATGAAGACAGATTATTTTGAAAACTTACAAAGGGCCTTTCGACTGAAATCTTATAATCATGCTCGTATTACTTTAAGTTCCAAAAACAATGTTAGTAGACAAGTTTTCCGTGGCCGATGCACACCAAAATGAACTTATTCAGTGTGGTTTATAGTTTGTATACATAAATTGACACGTTTGACCATACACGTCAAGACAAACTATGATAACAACATAACATAGTTCATTGAAATATTATAAACATGGTCGTGTTACTTTAAAACAAAACAAAATCAGACGAACCATGAACAACGATATGTTTAAACATAGGCCCATAAGTTAAACAACAAATTTAACATTGTCACATTTTTCTGTTTACTTATTTGCATGATTGATCTGGACAACGTTTTTTATCATTGGCGCTTGCCCCCCCCCCCCCACCCCACCCCCAAGATTGACTCTCCGTTAATACTGTGAAACTGTAGTGGGTCTTATTGCGTTTGTTTCAGATTATACGATGACACAAACAACACAGACTTGGTTAGCAACAAAATGACGAAACAATTTATGACAATGTTTCTTTATCAATAACGTGATATGTTACCGTCTCTGTTATTACCTTGTTGAATGTTTCAGAAAGGTTTTATTGTTTTAACAAAAGTCTGTAATTTTTCACAACATTGTTGTTTATTCTACCCGATTGTTGCCTTGCTAAGACAGTTACATGCATACAAAGAAGACAAATGTGGGACTTTCACGTCTTAAAGTATGGATTATTTTATGATAAATTTCCTCAGATCAGAGTTTTACTTTGCTGCCGTTTTATTCAGTCCAGAATACATTAACTCCTCACTTAAGAGCTGCTTTTGAAAAGCATTGACAAAACTATTCGACAGAATATATTTCGAGTATTTTGTCATCATCGCACTAACTTGTAACGACTACGAAACGAGTGAATTTTGCCGTAACCTTGAGCATTGGGAAACATTTGGGCAAAAAACAAAATATTAAACTGAAGAAGGAATTGAAAGAGCAACAACTCTTTTAAATGGTGTACATTCATTGACATCTTTCCCACTGTCCTTGATCAGGCTCACTGGTCATAAAACAGATTGTTTTCTTAAAAACAATGTCTTGAAGCATTATTCATAGTGTGTTTTTAACCATAACATAAAGAGCTTCATTGCCAACTCGATCCAAGGCCGAAAATTCAATTACCAATCATCAGGATCGTCATGCTCGCTGCGTTGCCCTCATTAGTAAAGTACAATTAGGGTCTTAAAGTGCGTGAAGAGTGGACGTATAGGCCTATCTCTCTCCAATCATTTACATAGTTTACGTTTGAATTGCGTTTTTGCAATGATAACCCGAAAGTGAATTGCCGATTGTATATCATGCCCAATGTTTTGACGGGACTGTTGATAGTGAGAGGCACAAGACATTCCGTGTACTCCTTAACAAAACGTTAAAGGAATGGCGTCAATAGAGGGAGATTTTGAACACCTTTATTTGTCTCGATAACAAGCTAAAAACATTATTGTTAACTTTTGAAATGTTGCGGAAAGACAGTGGTCCGTTTAAGGTGTTCACTATGTTTGTTTGTTAAGGGGAAAAATCATAAATCATATAATATCATAGTGGTTGGCAGGTATTGACAAATTGTGCGTATACTTTTCATTGCTTTTTTTCTTTTTCTTTCACGCATGTATGTGTGTTAATGGTTGTATGCCCTACTGGAAACTAAACATGTAATCAAACCGATTTGTTTTCACGCCAGATAAGTTTTCAATTTTGCAAAAGAAGCGGGTCGCAGCTAGCAGCTAGCGAAGTATCTTAATAATAAAACGCGCCAAGAAACAACGTTATTTGTTTATGGTTGATGATGGGGAACGGATTTGCTAAAGATAACACACACACAAAACCAAAAGACAAACAAACATTGTTTTAAGTGCACTTTTTTTTTTTATTTTTTTTTTACTACATTTCTATTTCATATTATATTGGTTTTGACAAAGAGAACATTATTGAGGTCTCGCTACTTCGTCATTATTATTATTATTATTTTGATTTATTTATTTAGTTTTATTATTGTTCTAAAAACTAAAACTAGCCATAAGCCATAAACGGTGATGTTTCTTAAACTAACAAGAAATCTAAGTATACAGACGATTTTATAACATTAGTGTTTTAAACGTGTTTTCAGACTTGATACAGCTGGTAAAAACATGCGTATTATCTTGACACAATGTGCACTTTTTTGAAATAAACTTACTGAAGTTATAGATATATTTGGAACCAAACTCCATGCAATGAGATACTGGCCTGGAAAACTGCGAGTGGTAAAACTAAAAACATTGTGAAATGTTGATATTGTATAATAATTACTAAAACTGACAAATTCGGATTATTACAAAATTTAAAACGGTTGAACACGTGGTTAATGCGTGCCGGCATCTGAAATGATATAACGGATATCTGTATCAATAGATGTGTACAAATATCTCTAAAATATCTCTAACAATTTGTGGATAGTTATTAATATACAATTTTAATGCCATCTTTGTTCGCTGTTTCGTGCTGACAGAATGAACTTGACATTTCATTAGGAGTTAAAAACATCAAGACGATTTGCCAAAAGGTTCAAACATCAAGTGGTTTAATTTAACCTCGGTGTCTGACGCCGACGTCGCCAATGCAAAACGCCAGAAATCGTTAATCAGAAGTCGGAACTGGTTAGAGACCACATCGATTGTATTTTAAATCAATTCATTCTACATATGAATCAAGGTGAACGGGAATGCTTTCTAATACACTCCAAGGACTGTCAGTATGGTCCGGGAAAGAAGAAAAAAATGAAAGACCGTACGTATATCGTTTCGCCTGACTATACAAGTAAATATTTTTGCCCTAGTGCAAGTTTTGTTTTGGAATATCCGCAGTGTTAGATTGCCGTTTATCGGAATAACTACACAAAGTCAGGTACATTTTAATTACACTGACGTTCGGACTTTTAATTCAATTTAATTATTTTATTTTATAAGATGGCCCTCGCAATACAAATAATATTTATGGATAGTGCTTGTTCGATAATGCTTTTAAATACAGTGATTATACATCATTATGAGACTGTTAATACAAATGCATCACAATTGGGTGTACATAAGTACACTACAAAGAACGTTAACATTGACACCATTGGTGTTTTCACATAATTATACACAAACAAAGAATTAACATTTACACCATATGTATTAAAGTAACACTATTTTCTGCCAAACAATTGCATTGGTGTTATTTGAACACCCTATGATGTTGATTTTGATTCTCTCTTCGGTACATTTATGTGACAACACCAACAGTGTCAAGATTAACACCCTGGTTTTTGCAGTGTATGTTGGCAAAAACACGAAGGAATCCCCACCACTGCGACTGGCGGCCGTCTAGTTGATAACATGTACAACTGTATTTGTTTCTGAGAAAGCCTTAAGACCGTTTAATACCATACTGCTCGTGATTATCCACGGGTAATTGCACTTTCAAATTTAAACTGCATCTGACAGTTGGCTAGAAAAGACAGGGATGAGTGCAGTTTTGTTTTTCCCCTGGTGGTTATTTGTCTTCACTGCGGTCAAGGTCAGAGGCATTGAATCATTATATCTTAGCGGGTTGAGTTACAAAGAATAACAATATGTGACAACAATATTGTAGATTTGTCAATATGGAACTCAACGTGGCCCTAGTGCTGACACTATTTGAAGGATTTACGATTGAGAAGCAGCCCAGCTAAATAATTGTCATTTTCGTAACGAAATCGACCCGTGGCAAAAGTACTTTTAATATATATTTTTTTGTATTTGTGTTATTCCTTCCTTCTTTATTTATTATAAGGGCCGCGTTATTGCAATTTGATGACACACTATATGACAACCATCAATCTTTATTATTGATTTGACCCCTACAATCCAGCAGCTTATTCTGGTCTCAAATTCACCACCATCGCTACTGTTTATTTGTTTTTATTGTATACATATATATTTTTTTTCTTCCCAAATACAAATAACTACCATTGTCAATACTTTGTAGTTGAAGGCATCGTACACGTTTGGTAATTGTCAAAGACCAGTGTTCTCATTTGGTGTATCCCAACAAATGCATAACAAAAAACAAGCCTGTGAAAATTTGGGCTCAATTGGTCATCGAAGTTGCAAGAAAATGATGAATTTTTATTATTTTAGTGAGAAATTACCTCCTTCTCAAAAACTACGTTACTTCAGAGGGAGTCGTTTCTCACAATGTTTTATACTATCAACAGCTCTCTGTTGCTTGTTACCATGTCAGTTTTTATGCTAATGTATATTTTGAGTAATTGCCAAACGTGTACAATGCCTTTAAATCACCATTATAAAACGAAAGCTCTTTTGGGATGTATGGTATTGGTTATATAATGTGTACATTTCATTGTTGGGTACACTGCAAAAACGAATCCAAATTAACACACGTTGGTGTTAAAATAACACCAGTGTAATTGTGTTGGGAGAAATTAGTGTTATTCTAACACCTTGTATGAACTGTTATTATTTATTTTGTTGTATCTATATATGACAACACCCATGGTGTAGTTTTAACACCCCAGCTAATGCAGTGCACTGATTCAAAACACTCAAAGCCGTTTACATAAAAGCAATTAACGACACCGTAAGGTGGTTAATGATGGTGTTACGAAATATTGATATAATTGATTCAATTGCAAATGTTAAGGTGACGTTTTTCCCCTCTGTTTTTGACCTGTTCGTCTTTTAAAGTAAGTTGTCCTTGTTGTTGTTTTCGTCATTGTAAATTTCACTCCTGTTTGTAATTTTATAAACTGAACCTATACGAGCAAAACTCAGTAAGCCCTCCGAGCAGGTGAGGGGCGCGGGCGGAAGAACCAGCTTCATACTGTTGTTAATAACTACCAAATGTGAGGATCAATTCCGCAATTTTTTTGTTGAACTACCTTTAAACACGTTCATATACTACAGTAATTTCTGGGTGAGTGAACTCAGAGGTTGACAAAAAGTGTGGGAAAGCTGGGTCTTATTAAAACGTGCACACAAAAATCCCATTGTGTGCACAAAAACCTAATCCTTTCGAAGTGTAGGCTCCTACTGTTTTGAAAAGTGTAAGTGAACCAATGTGTACATTTCCAGAATGCTTCAATCTTTAGTGTGTAGGTCCAGGGAATATATATTCATCTATTCAGACAATTAATACAATCTGCCTTCCGAGCACGCCCAGTGGGTCCATCATGTAATTTTTCCCCGTGGCTGCTCAGAAGGTACGGTAAACTACTAAAACGGGTTGTCCCATACTTAGTTTCGTAACCACGGATGACCTTAAAGTCAAACAGTATCACCAACAAACTGTCCCGGGAGGTCTGAGTTACCAGTTACGACAGAGAAAAGTTAGAGGCAGACAATAATGCTTGTGCAAGGTGGGGTTCAAAGATACACGGATAAGACAGAAGTAGGCAGGGTTGAGCAGACAACATTGTATCATATTACAGCTGAATTTATCTGAAAGACATAGTTAGCATCACAGGCGCCGTTCTGATGAATTATATTGGATTTCAGTTAAGGGGGTGAATTTTCTTGTATAACATTAAACTCCTCGCCCCATCGCCTGATAGATTTTGCGTGACACGCTTGTGGAAAATCGGCGGTATCGGGTTCTTAAAATGTTCAGCATAATATACAATTGGAATGGTCATCGTATTTAATTGATGATCAGTTGAGCTATTGCTCGGGAGCAATGCAGCTCATTTTTAAAGATTTCATTGAAGTCAGAGAACTTTCAACCGACTACTAGGAAATACACATTCATAAATGTCTTCTTACCTTTAAGTGTATGCCCACGTAGTACAGTCGGTGTGTCGCGATGGCCCCTTCGTAGACGTGCCGCAATCTGGTCACAAGACAAAGGAGAGAGCGAAGAAAACGCATTTATTTATGTCAACTTGAAAATGTGCATAATCAATATTGAAACAAAATTGTAATTTTATGTGGTCTTATTGTTTAGACTATTCTTCATCTCTTTGCTTGTATTGTGTTTATTATTTGTAAAAATTACTTTGCTTTAGCCTCACGTCCTCCCCCTTTGAAGAACGTGATTGTAGAGATCAATCAAAATGATGTCAACAAATTTAAATACAGTGATACAAACATGCAGGAGGTGGTGGTCTAATAACACTAAAGTGGTGGATTCATGTTTGTTGGTGTTGCTTTTTTTTCCGTGCATGTTTACCACTGTTGGGGGGGGGTATTTTAATGAATATTCCTTGTTTTTTTTTATTTTGTCTGAGTGCATCGTCACTTTATCATCTCTGTCAATAATGTGGGATGCTACAGTTCAGGTAACCTGTGTGTTTTCGGACAAAACAGTGTAACTTCCCAATGATTGATTTTGCCGGGTTTGATGTCACTTCAGACGCTTCCATTAAGTATAGAGTAGAACATGGTTCCTCAATATGATTGGAAGAGCTGTCAACAATGACAGTGAGTTATTTCTACTGTAAAGGACGTCGCCCCTCTAAAGAGGGCAGACCATGACACTGACGAGAGCCACTCCACGTTGTCTTAACATTAATGAGCTTCGTGTAAGTCTAGTGCCGGTAAGGGTTTGCCCTCCCATTGTACATGACGCGTATATATAAATGTGTAAACTTGTCAACGGTAATGGCGTTAGGAACCATTTCATTTTCCTAGGTGGCCTCCATTTTTCATCTCTAATAGCTAAACCTGTCACTTTGCGATTCCATCCATGCAATTGATGTTACAATGACACGGTGTACTCGATACCTACCTTGAAAACGCACTTTCAACACGCTTGGAATTCGTAGTTTTATCATTTTTGTTTTGTCAATTTGTCAATCAATCGTTAAATAACAACCTCATAATATTGAAAATACCGTATAATACCACCACATAAATAAATCCATTACAATTATACACCAAGTCTCTTATGACGATTAGCGTACTTATCATACCTGGGTACGAAACAAAAATGTAAAACATGAAAAACAAAAAAAAAAAGTAGTAAGGTGTAATAAAATAAATGATCCTCTTAAATCGACGGTTTGTTATTTGTGTTCCTGTCAGTTTGTGTTTCTTCCCTCTCTTTTCCCTGTTTTTTATGCTTTTCTGTTGACCCTTTCTAACCTTTTCTACGAAGTATTTAGTAGCATTACATTATTTGCTGTCATTGATCCTTGATATTTGTATTATATCAACCAGATATGCAGTAAGGCTACCCGCATAGCGCTCACAAAGAAATTTCCCTTCGAGGCACTTTTGTCATTCAAGCTTTCGCCAATAATTATCTACATGATTCATAAGAATCTTTTACAAGGACTCTTTCCAAATTCATACGTGTGCTCCTCTGGGCAACAACTTTTGTTATTTTATTTATTTATTTTTTTTTTGTATTCGGAGGAAGATGTTGACAAATTGTATGGTATCATGTAAAATACCGAATGTGGGGAAAATATCAGATGGCGATATATCAGTATTAAAAGCGACAAGTGAATTGATGGAATTAACATTCCCTGCAAGTTTGGTGAATTTATAGCTTGTAGGCTGAATAATTTGAGATTCGATGACAGCCGCCCGTATCATCTAGATAGTTGAATGTTCTTTGTATGTCTCCCTATATGAGTATCGACCCCTTTTTCAACCCGTGGTGCATACTTAAGGTATGATTGAATGACCATATGATGTAGTCGTTGTCGACTTTATTAATTGCCTTTCTTCGTTTTGTGAAAATTATTGTCAACTGGACGGAACCTGAAAGGCCGAGGCATGGTACCCCTGCTTTGGAGCCTTGAAGTCGCTTTGAAAAAAAAATAACAAATAGCAAATAACATTCTACAAAATCACCGAATTGTATAAGTTTGTAGGTTGACGAACTACTTTCGTTCAGCCCCAGCTGCAAAGCCGGTGGATTTGAAATGTGTCATAGCAACAACTGACATTATAATAGAGCAGTTAGTGGTCGCATATGCAGCACGCCCATCCATTAGAGCTGTCAGCACCGTGGACTCCGATCGATGCAATGCACAGTGGAGCGGTCAAACCGTAGATTTGCACCGCGGCTAAAATCGCGCTGGCCCCGTGTGATCCAGTACAAATGTTGAAGGTTTCGGGGATATATGACTACAGCCAGCAATATGTAAACTGACAGCTATTAATGCAAAAACGAAAATCAAACATCAACGGGTGGCTGAGAAAACTACGGAAATAACTGGGCATTCGAGACGCATTAGGCTGTGAAATGTAAAGTGGACTATGGCTTCCGTGTACACTAAGCCTTCAAATGCATTGGTTTTAAGATTCCCATGAGACAATACAAAATAATACCAAATACAAATATTATAGCAAGCGGGGGTGTATTGACAAAAACACGTTCGGTGTTATGGTACCCCCTTCATTTCGATTGGGAATTTTATATCGGGCATCAACAATTATGTGGAAAAACAAAACAAATGTGTGAAATATTATGGTTGAATTTCAAAACTGTCTGGTTTGCCGATTTTCAAAATATGGTATGAACATGTATATTGAATACGTGCTTATAGTACAAATATATATACATATTCAGTAGCATTGCATTGGAATCAACTTGTTCTACCCCCCCCCCCCCGTTCGCATATACTTTTGCAACGTTAAAACCGCGACAGCCTTTTACAAGGATAATAACAAGCGCCCACGCTATGCTTAGGTGATTTTGACATGACAGTGTGACTTCAGTAACTATATACTTTATATTATAATATATATATACCACATGTACGTCGAAGAATACTCGGGGCACTAAACAATTCTCGGGCGTTTTGTCCGTGAGGAATTTTGTTCCGACGACATACATAAATAGAAGGAAGCAGAAAGTCACTTGCCCTGTGAGGTAATAGATAATGAAACCCCTTCAGTTATTTATAAACCGGTCAAATATTTTATCAGAGTGACAATTGACTTTCGTTCACAATAATCAAATTATATGCTGTCAGAAGACCTAGAATTCCATCGACCTCGTTTAATTATTTGAGTGGAACATATTGCAAGGTTTGGATGAATCTTGGTTAAGTTTTTAGCAACCTATACCGGTACACCGAATTGGACATATCGAATGTTAAATAAAAAAAAAAAAAGTTATGGAAACAAAGAAGAAGAAAATGTTAATACTTATTAATGTTGATGATAGTGCACAAACCTCAGGTGATTGACCAGCTGAAGTACTTGAACAAGTTGGTGACATTTATATTTTTTAGAAGCATTCTCTGTGTGTGTCTGTGTAAAGTGAAAAAGTCAGACATCGTTCCAGCCATTGGGCGTTACCAAACGTTCAGTGCATGGCGAACATGTTTGTTTTTAATCTTCCCTGCTTCCGATTGTCATCTGTAAAATTGCTGTGATAGGTTATCCACATGGAATAGATGTGGGAGTAGGAGGCACGATGTAGCTGAAGAGTCTTTCTTTGGGGAGACCATCGGTTCATCGTATGACATATTCCTCCAACGTGTTGTGTTCTTTCTTTAAAAAGAAAAGTCGCGTGTATGCACCGTATACGCATTACTTTGTAGATGAGTCGATCTAAATTTGGCTTAAGACTTCGTTGAGGGAACAGGAATATAAATTAACCTTACATTTAATTGAGTAGAAAGTAGAAAGGGAATTTGATGGTACTCTCGAGAAAAGAACCGGGAAAACATGTATAATATAATAAATAACGGTTTCAACGTCACTCATGAACGTTTCCAAATCTGGCGTATTAGATGACTTCACTTCTGTCGCCGTACTGTCTAATATTCCTCAGAGGGCTTGATACAATTGCCTGGAGAGCTTGAACCTTTTAAGCCATCTTCGAGAACTAAAGAAACAAGTTGCGTTGGAGATGGTGAAGGCCTGACGATACCTCTACCATTACACATTTGTTTCCCCCTTCAGGCAGGTCTTTGCAAAAGCTCTGCGTTTTACAGTATGCATCGTGCCGTGTTAAACATTCAAAACGAAACAGAAAGCTAAAACTGTTCAGATGATAATTGCAAGATGTGTAATGTTGTTGCAATCGTTAATGTTTTTAACGCTCAAACTATTAAAACTCTTCCATGTAAACAACATGACACTTCAGGTTGATTTGTCTTAAAAAAGTGAACAAAGGGTACCCCTTTTTGCCCCCCTTTCTCGTATGTTATAAGATACGATCTGTACGTGTATACGTAGGTATAGCAATGCGATACTTGATCGCGTATATGCGCAGCTTAGAGGTAAAAATAAAGGGAGGTATTCAATGTCCTCGTTCGTATTCATCTGCTGTCTGGAATGGACAACCTGGCAAGTAGGCAGACGTGGGCAGGGTTTCAATCAATTATTTTTTCGAGGCTAGATTGACACATTTTTATTTTTATTTTTAACCAAAGGTTTGCGGTTATATAAATGTACCATTTTGGCTTACCGTATGCATTGCACACGGCCACAAAAGTTACAATTCCTTTGCGTTATTCCGTATGTGTTTGTGATGAAATCCGATACAGGTTCACGTGAAGGATCACGATTGCTGGATGATACCCCAAGAGAGTTTCTAAATCTTCTGCAATTGATCTTGTCGAACATTCTGGGATAGTCCTGCCAATTACGTGACCTGATTAGAACAGATAAGTAGATTGCAAATCGGTACTTAATGCGATGAGCGCAGAGCACAGTAGTAAAATCGGCATACGTGCATTTCATTTTGAGCAACACTCTATTATCGTCAAAAACAGTGACTTGGCCCATACATTAGCAAAGCATTTTATGCGACCTCACAGTTGACGGATGTGTTACCCTCGTCTGGAGAATCAACTGATGAGGTAACCGCTGGGAGTTCAGCTTGATCTAATTATTCATTAATTTTTGATTTGTTTCTAGGAGTATAGTAACATAATACATTTGGGGAGGAAACGAGATAAAAACACCAAAAACACTGTATAATGTATTATGATTTACAACAATGTGTAAACTCAATGAATTTTAAGATCGTAATGAGATTCGCATTAATGTATACATTCATTTTACATGCAAATTGTACCGTTCTCTCACCACCATCTTCATCGTCAGTATCATTGACATCGGTAGCGTCAATTAGACTGGGTTCAACCAAGTAAAGGATAAAAGCCTCCGGCCTCCTTCATTGTGTGGATATTAACCACGAAGTTTTAAATTGATTTCAGAATCATTGTTGACAGATCAATTCTCACCGAAAGTAACCCTTTCTCATCTCTCCCGGGACGTCGTACAAACGTTGTATTATGTTTGTACGGCTGATGGGGATTTAATGATGGCTTTTCAATATTTATATTCATCAATCACATTTCACGTTTGATTAATACCCTCGAATCGAAGCATTCCGCGGTAACTTGCTATTACCACAGTGGTTCGCATCGATTTCTCCATGAGCAATGATCCCGTCTCGGTTTATGTAAATGGTTCTTCAGGAATTCTTCTCCAGTATGAGGTCGACTTGGACCTGCGTCCGAACTAACCATTTTGTGTTGTCGTCACATGTAGTTGTCTTTGTTGAAACTTCCCATTGACTTTAATAGAACCGAATTAGCATAACTATGACGTGTTGTGCACGCATCTGAAAGGCTATAGCTATTACCATCTGTATTCTGCGATTAATTTAAATATAAGAGTTTAACTTAACTATATTAGCCGTTTCACTGCACTGAACATTTCCATCTCCGTATCCTGTACAAAATGTATGCAAGTATTGGGCAAATATTAAATTAATACAAGTTGTTATCCAACCATCAAAAGACATACTATAGTTAAGATGTCCTTGTACCCCCCCCCCAAAAAAAAAAAAAAAAAAAAAAAAAATGCAAGAAAATAGTGAAAGAAAATACACCCTTGTTGTACAAAGTTGTGTGCTTTCAGTTAGGAATAAAAACTTCTTGCAAGAAGTTTTTATTATTTTAGTGAGAAATTACCTCTTTCTCACAATGTTTTATACTATCAACAGCTCTCTGTTGCTTGTAACCAAGTCAGTTTTTATGCTAATAATATTGTGAGTAATTACCAAACGTGTACAGTGCCTTTAAGTTAGTTGCAGAGTTCTGAGATTTGTTCTTGTTGCCATGGGAAGTTTGTAAACTGTACTGAATTGTTCATCTGACACAAATACTGAACTCCCTTGTAATTCGATAGCATTATAGGCGATTGACGAATGAAACTTAATACATGGTTGAACAATTAAAGCTGCAGCGCAGTATATAGGGCTACGGACGACGCCATTGTTTAGATCGCAGAACATTGCATACGGATTGAATATCACTCTATATACTGTTCACAACTGTAAAAGTCAACCAGGGATACTTTTAATTATTCATCACATTATAGCACCTATAACATAAACACAAATTCCAGAGGTATCGTTTGTGCTAAAAGTAGCCACTGCAGTTTCCCTCTTCGACACAATGATGTGGGATATCCAACACGTTCAGCTTGGCAGACGCCGACTGGGATTGGACTGCTGAAGTGTGAAGTACAATATGAGACAGCGACTTCCATGAAAGGCCCCTATTTTTATTTTATTTTTTTTTCCAGACTGAAACACATACCCGATAATGCAGGGTTAGACGTAAAATGAAAAACATTAAAATACCGTTCTTTGTACCCCATCCCTTCAAAGAATATTTATTTATAGTTATTTTATATCAACATCCGCTTACATTTGATTTTAAAGACGTGCTACCCAGCCTGTAATACTCCCGATATACTGAAATTTCAAAGGTGTTTTGATATATTGTGCAGGATTATATTCAAATTCCTTTTGTTAGACCTCCGAGTATGAATAAAAGAATGGTGTGTGAATGGTATTATATGACTGAAAGTAAATTTAAGCGCCATCTCAAAAGTGTTTGTATGTGACTGTGATGTCTACTTTCTTTTGAAACGCTTCTAAAGTGTGTATTGAGCAACGGTTCAACACGTCAGTGCAGGTAACAGCGTAGAAGGAATCAGCTCGCCTTTGTTTAGTATAATGTATTCCCTTATCTCCTTTCTTTGATGTTAACCATTGATGCTCTTAATTCGACCCCTTAATTCATTAGAGCAAGTTACTGTGTAACCACGAACTCCTCGGTGGTGTAACCAGAGCATGGCGTAAAAGCAAGAGGGTGAATTTCCGACAAAATGCACACACTCTCTCGCTACTAATCATTTATTAAGGACTTCTAGGGAAGGTGTGCGAGGGGACAATGGTACAGTACGAGTGTCTTGGTGAAATAGCTTTTTAGAAAGGGGGGTATAGATAGCCCCACATGTGATAATTATTGAAGGCCCTTCTCATTAATCACGATTTGCATGCAATAACACGGGCAGGACGAGCCGGCTGTAAGGCAACCACGCCCGTTGCTTTTAACAGCACTGCCTTAAAGGGACACATTGCCTTGGATCGGGCGAGTTGGTCTATGAAAAGCGTTTGTAACCGTTTGTTGTAAAATACATATGGTTAGAAAGATATGTTGAAAGTGGAATATAATGGTCCACACAAGTATGCCACGAAATTGCGTGGTTTTTCTTTTACTTTGCGAACTAACACGGTCCGCCATTTTGTGGAGTCAACAATTTGACTCTACAAAATGGCGTGCCATGTTAGTTTACGATGTAAAAGAAAAAAACACGCAATTTCGAGGCATATTTTTGCGGATCATTATATTCTACTTTCAAAACATCATTCTAACCATATGCATTTCATAACAACGGTATCAAACGCTTTTCATAGACCAACTCTACCGATCCGAGGCAACGTGTCCCTTTAACTTCCCATTAGGAACATGTTAAAGAGGGTCTCCAAAAATCGAATTCAGTTCTGTGAATCCAATTTAGTTTTTTCAATAGATATAGTCTTAAAAAGGCGATTTTTTTCTCCAAATCCCAGCCTAAAGTTCAAATTATGTTAAATGGTTGCCTATTTTTGTTTGATACTCTTCCAAAAGCGAAATTTAAAACTATACATCATCAGATATCAACAAGAAATGGGTCTGCACACTCCAAAAAGGAGTTTTTACGTCAGTCAAAACGTCAACTTAAATGCCGTTTTTATCATCAACATTCAATATTGAACTGAACATGTTGCGTGCAATGTACAGACCCATATATTTGAAATGTGACGTTATTTGATGTTTAAGGGTATTGACAAAATTCACACTTGAATGGTTTCAAATAAAATGATATGACAACAATAACATAATCATATTTGAATTGTTCATACCCGATTCTTATTGATATCCGACGCCACGTTTCAAATTTCGCTATAAAAGAGTCTGATAACAAAAGCCTAAATAATTTTACAACACTTTAACTGGGGTTACGTAAAGAGTCTAATCTACTGAGAATAATGAGTGAATCTTAAAATGTAATTCGACCTTGAAATGTCTCTTTAATTTAGAACAATGTAAGAAGGTCCGGTTTGGATCGAAAGCTAAGGCCGCTCCCCTACAAATGTTATATGTATATATGTATGTATAACACGAAACAGTTAAAGCCTATGAGAAAGACTCAGCACTTGGGTCAAAACCATGAGTTTTGTCCAAATTTAATAGGTCCATCAAACAACAACATTTCGTAAAATTGGAAGCAACTAAAAGAATGGACAGTTCTAGATTATTTCGAAACACTCGATATTGCCTTCACCTCAAAAGTGTGGCAGTTATAGGTAATGATAGTCAAAACAAAATAGCTCCTCAGTAGTGTACCTGTATCAGTTTACAGGAAATTACACTGCAGAGCAGCCTTTCAAGACTGAAGTATTGCTTTTTGTTACCAAGTGTTGGTCACTAAATATCAAATTCAGTAGTTGCATAGTTAAGGCGAAAGTTTCTTATACTGCTTGCTCAACGTTAAATCTTCGAATAATTGGACATAGTTAAAAGCAATTATTGATTGAACCAGCAACAATATTAGCCGTTCAAACTAGCATCGTACCAACCCGGTACACAACGCACTGCAATGAACATTTCCATCTCCTTAGTCCTGTAAGTATTGGGCAAATATTAAATTAATACAAGTTGTTTTCCAACCATCAAAATACATAGGCTAATATAGTTGTCCCTGTACCCCCCCCCACAAAAAAAACCCAAAACAACATATATATAATTGTTTATATAAAAAATAAAAATAAAATTATAATAATAATATTATGCAGTTTATTGTATAACCGAGCCATAAGAAACATGACTTTGCAAACCTGTATCGTTGTTTCCTATCCCCTTATGTCGTTACATTTATATCATATTCCAGTGTGCTTACCATCCGGGGGGGGGGGGGGGGCTTGCCTCGGCTATAGTCTATGAAGTGTACAGGCGATTCTACAGGCCCCCTTTTAAAATATCCGTTTCTCAATGTCAATATTACGGATACAATGGAGATCAATAGCTTGTTATCATTCAATTTTCATTGTGTTCTTATGTCTGTCATTTGACGAGACCGCTAATCCTGTATAAATATTTTGCAACATTGTGCTCTTCTCATTTGTATTGTTTCAAACCGTTTTCGTTTCAAATAAATCTATATTTTGAGTCGGAATTTATATACCTCGTCTTTATCAATGTCGAATTTTTAATATATACCCAAGATAAAGACGAATCATTCAAACAAAAAAAATCATATCGATAACACATTTATATGCTCTCTACGATTTCATCAATAATTAAACCAGTACTGCCAGTTCAAATAATGGTAGCTGCTGGTCCTTTCCGCAGAGGAAGATATGGCACTGTTTTATGTTATTATTTGTATTTTGTATGTTATCGCTATTATTTGTATATTGTCATTGTGTTATCATTCAGCTGATCCAGTTGTGTTATAATACTACTATTGGACTCTATTTACACTGTTAAAAATGTCCGTAAATTTACGAACTCCGTAAAGTGAAATATTCCGTATTTTTGCCGTAATTTTACGGACTTTCCGTAAATGTAAATATTAATTATGCTAATAAGCGTAATTACAATCAACCACATTTGCCCAAACACCTACACATAATATAGTACATGTAAGTACATACTGTTATTTCACCCACAACCGTGTACACATGTACAAACTCATGTTAGGGGTTTTTTATTTTACGGAATTAAACAACTTTTCCGGTAATAGAGCTGCCAGAACAAAAATATAGTTCCGTATTCCTGCAGCTCTATTACCGGAAAAGTTTTTTAATTCCGTAAAATAAAAAAACCCTTAACATGAGTTTGTACGTGTGTACACGGTTGTGCGTGAAATAACAGTATGTACTTACATGTACTATATTATGTGTAGGTGTTTGGGCAAATGTGGTTGATTGTAATTACGCTTATTAGCATAATTAATATTTACATTTACGGAAAGTCCGTAAAATTACGGCGAAAATACGGAATATTTCACTTTACGGAGTCCGTAAAATTACGGACATTTTTAACAGTGTAGTTTGTTTTTCCCGTGTTTCTATGTCCATCCGTGTCTTCATTCACCCATAATATGCATTGAAATGCTTCTGTTTTACCGGCAAATAAAACAAAAATACTCTTGGCATACAAAGAGCATTAAAAAACAAACACACAAATCCATTCTTGATATCAGCTATTTCATCAATAATTAAACCAGTACTACTAGTCCAAACAAAGGTAGCCAAGTCCTTTCCCCCACGGATCATAACATTTGCGAATTACAGCAGTAAAAAAAAATATTATATATAAATACAAAAATGAAGAGCGGGTTAGTTCCCTCAAGTTTATGCAGTAAATTAATTTAATATAAGTTAACTGCTTAAAGGCAAAGTTTACCCTCATTTTTTTTTTTTTTTTTTTTTTTTTTTGTGTGAACCCGTTCGATTGTTGTTGTCCTATTTAAATGTATACCGGTAAATAAACAATAAAACTGACCCGTGCAAATTTAATTTCAAAAGGTTGTAGCGTTTTTGAGATTTTAACCGAGCGGTTATGTCTACGCAGGAAGATTAATCCGTAATTGGAGTAGGCCTATCGGTACATAATCAGAGAAACGTTTCATGCCACGAAACATTTCTCAGATTGGAATGTTTTGAATCCCTTTCTGTAAAACCATATTCATTAAAAGGAAATTGTTTCTTAAATTGCTAAACATTTATCAACAGTGCTTTTTTCCAAGTAAGTAATTAATTGTTGGAGTAATTACCAAAGGTAGCCTATACCCTCGCTCTAACAGAAAATCCTAAAAAGCATAAGTTGATGATTAACGAAAGAGACGTGGAACGACCACGACATGTTAACTCGTGTAGGTCTTTGCATTATGAAGTTTCTGCGTTCCCCTTGGGGTCAAGATAAATCCATTACGTTTAAAGGTGCATAATCATAATTCGGGAAAACAATGAGAGATGTAGCTTGAACACAAAAATGTTGAAACGTTTACAGTTTGGTGTAATAGTTATGGTTAACACAACGTGTTAATGGTAATTACAACATGAAACTAATAGCTGTTGTTAACGTTTTAAAGGTACTGGACACGTTTGGTGCATCCCGAATAATATGCATAAAATAACAAACCTGTGAAAATGTGGGCTCAATTGGTAATCGAAGTTGCAAGAAAATATTGAAAGAAAAACATCCTTGTTGCACAAATTGGTGTGCTTTCAATTGTCTGAAAAGGGCTTCTGGCATGAAATCTTTTTCAGATTCAAAAATATTTTAGTGAGAAATTACCTCTTTCTCAAAAACTACGTTACTTCAGAGGGAGTCGTTTCTCACAATGTTTTATACTATATACTAAGGTTTCTTGAATGTATTCAGGACGGGTTCAACGAATCAACTGGAATATGTTTTAAAAGGCAAACAAGTGCGATTGTACCAAGTGCATACGTTATCCTCAGTAAAAGGATTGAATATAGGGAGTTTGCCAGTGTTATACATGTATTAGTTATTCCCTACCAACACAAAAGGGTGTTTCACTTGGAATGGTCTTAGTTCGCCGCATGCGTATTCACTGAAGATCTCTTATCGTTGTATACTACTTTTTGTCTGTTATCGTGCATGCCAGCTGTGGGAATGGACCAGGCTTCAACCGGGGCTAAAACAGATGGAATACTAAATAACGATTATGCTATGCCGGTGTTATTCCAATCTATACTTAATTGTTAGGTAAACACAATCAGCCAATTTCGGTTGTTTGTGGTTATAATGACTTCAAAAGAATATACAAATAGAGTCAAATTAATCTCAGTCTTGTCAACACTTAGAAAAGAAAAACCTTGAACAACCGTGACTTTGTTTGTTTCGAAGTTCAAACAGGTGTGACAGGTTCTACTGACCGCCCAATAAAGTTGTAGCTAATTGAGTAATTTCCACACTTCGATTGCGGCAGTTTCATAATTTTAATGTGACAATCAAACAACTTAATCATTCTCATAAACAAGTCAAGTCTGATAAATTGATAGAATGAATTGGGATTTATTAAGCAATAATAGTACTAAATCTATCCCCGTTTTCATTAAGTTGGCCGAGTCTGATATAGATTACACGATAACGGGGAAAATGCCACATTTAATTTCCCTTCGGAGACATGTCAAGGTAATTTAGATGCGACTCAAAGCCTTTTTCCCACAATACCGCTTCCTCTGATATTATAACTTGAAGTTCACTTTCCTATATCCCCTACAAAGCCCTTTGTCTTAGGCGGTGAAAAGTTGTTGTCGCTATTTTATTAATTTAAATTTATATTTATTATATGGCTTTTTTAACACCTGTCAAAGAGGATTATGCTCTTTGATCCCCGTTGATCCCCGTTAAACGAGGAATTGTCTTTGTTCTCCAAACGTCCACGTTAATTTTGCACACAAAAGCAAAGCAAGGAGGACGGTCTTGTCTCTGCCAAGACAACTGGATCCCTTTTTTAAGTTCTCAGTATAAACGGGAGAACAACCTCACACACACACAAAAAGACTCTCGTTCTTTTCGGTGCCGATTGTTTGGGATAATTTAGCATGCACAAGAGCATTACACGAACTACTGATCATCAAAAGGTATATAACCAAAACCAAGAGATACTGCAAGTGTTGAGTTGCGAAATGTTTCACGGAAATATGGTAATTGAAATAGGAAACAAGTGAAAAACACATAGTATTACTTACGCAAGTCATTGCTAGTATTGGAAACCATGCGTGTCTTTGAGACAGAATATCTATGTTTTTGTTCCATTGTGAGAAATGCTTTTATCGGCAAATTGTCCACTGACAAGTATGCTCGCTCCCTAAGTGTTTCTAATTTTGTTTCGAATTCATTTGGGTGTAGTACTCCCCAAGTAAGTCAGTGTCACACTTGTAAATATATTTTGAATCTAATTTTGCCTTTGATATGCAGCCATACAATCAGGGAATCCTAATTAACATACACCATCTGAAAATGTGTTACAATTAGGCTACAATTTTGTATTATAATTATAATTAAGCGATATATTATGCTGGCATTGTATTCATCGTGTGTTCATCGTAAATTCAACGACGTAACGTTGTACAACCAACACAAGCTATTTTCAATACGCTCGTCTTTGAAATGTAAAATTATTATAAAATGAACATCTAGAGATTGATTACACCGGAATCGGTTATAAGTTCTCAAACAAACGGCTTTCCCCAACGGTGTCCTTCTTTTCAGAAGCAAAGGACAGTTACTCATGTAGGTACACGTAGCCATCGGATTTGGGCGCTTTGGGCTTTATAAAACGTTTGCTATGAAATGAATATGGTTGGACAAATCTTGTAAAAGTAGAATAATTATACGGTCCGCCAATTGGTTCTACAAAATGGCGCACCGTATTGTAAAAGGAAACCCACACAATTTCGAGGGATATTTGTGTGAATAACTGTATTAACATATTTCCAACCATATTCATTGCATAACAAACGCTTTTAGAGCCCAAAACGTCCAGTCCAAAGGCAACATGTCCCTTAAACATCACGTTAACAGAGGAGTACCCGTGATGAAAAACAAAAAGTCAAATCAACAACTGCAATTTCACCACATGTTGTATATATCCGAACTGTGTATAAAACTTATCTAAAGTGCCATTAGGGAAGAAGTTCTCTTGATTGGAACCATTCAAGAGTCATGCACAATTCGTAGATGAAGAATGACAATGCTTAGTTTTTGATAATCATAGAAAAATCGAGACTTAAGTTTGAACTGTAGAAGAAAGTAGTCCATATAAATAGACATACATACCTTGCAATAAAATGTCAAGATTACACACAATGTGCATAGTTTTGGGAAACATCTCTAGGGAGTTTGTGGGTTAAATACATAACTGAAAGGCCCCAAAACAGGTTAATTGAAGTGGGTGTAAAAAAAAAAAAAAAAAAAAAAAAGCAAGAAAACAGAAAAGGGAAAAATCCATACAGATGTGCATCAGTAGTAGCCATTGCCTTGAGAGTTGCCCTATTGAATAGGAGTTGCACATTCATACGTAATGGATAGAGTGTGTTACGGTAGTGTCAGGGAAGTGTGTTACGGTAGTGTCAGGGAAGGTCATTTTTGTATTTGCAAATGTACGGTTTATCCGTTGACTTCATTTGTCAGGATACTGACACGGGTGTCGGATTAAGTGCGGTATAAACATGGCGAGATATGGCTGCATTTATATACCGCACACTTATAGATGCTTGTCATAAATTGGTGGATCATGCGTCACGTGCAACCAATACGTTGCCCCTGTATTTATTGCCGCAACGCTCAACATTTAATATTGGAGTCCGATATGGATACTCATTGGATTCTTCGCAGTGTCGTTCCCAAAATAATCGTTCCCCGAGGTAAGGTTGTATACGCACGGCTGAAACATTTGGTGTCGACGTTGTTTATAAGTTTGTTTGTTGGGGTGTTTGTTTGTTTGTTTTGTTTGTTTGTTTTGTTTTTATTTTTAAGTGTGGAAGAGTTTGTCTATTTTATTTAAAGTATATTGTTTTGTTCTCGTATAAAGAAAATCAAATGGCAGGGATCTATGTGGGGGTTATATAAAACACACACGGCCTAATAATGAATGCATTTCGTTTGTGATTTGTCGCAGAATATAACCACGAGGTGAAATTTGGACTATCTACTCCATTCATGGGGCGCAGCTGAGTGAAATGGAAAAGCCGGAAAATAGCGTGCTAGTTTCCGGAAACGCAAATTCATTGAATTTGTTATTTTATTCATTCATTTGTATTTTAGTGGGCCTTTTCTGATAAGCTGCTGTGCAGCTTTCCATCGAATTGCCTTGTGCTTGAGGCTGTGTGTCCTCTAGGTTTTCTTTCGGAGGCTTCACTATTTAATTTGATCTTTCAGGTGGTAGTTTATGTTTCACTTTAGCATTCAGTGTGTGTCTGGGTGAGAGAGTTCATTAACATGGCTAACAACTGCAATGATACATTCGAGATCAATTATAACACTCGATTATCTATGCTTTCAAACTGGATACTAATGCAGGCGAGGGCTCTTTGCTTTCGCAGGTCCACGTTGCCTGGGAGATGGTTTGAATGCTAACAACATTACAGTGAAAAGGGGTTACCTGTGATTCGATTCAAGTTTAGGCGTATAACGTAAATAAGTGTCCATGTATATCCTTTGTCAAAATCGTCTGTAGTCCAAAATCGTCTATAGTATTTAAAAGTGCAAACCATAAAAGTACGAACCGAGTATGGAAACCAAGTGTTCCTCAATATAATCCCGTGTACATGAGTACATGAAGACAAGCAAGATGATTGTATTATTTGCCCATGACCAATTGAACGCCTCGCACAGACGGGGGGGAGGGGGGGGGCAGGGAAAAAAATAAGAATAATACAACAGAAAAAGTTAATAAGCTGATTGCATAGTACAAGTGCAGGTTCATTGGAGCCATTAGACATCAAGGGGTTTATCAGCATTCTGGTAAGTCAGTATCTCTGTATTTAAACATCACAGTAAGACAGGATACTTCAGTATCACCTGCTTCATTAATTCGATGAGTCTGTTCATGACGAGTAGGTGGAAAAACGTAAGTATCATGGAAGGATGTCAACCTCGTCCCCAAGGTGTGTCGAGCAGTACGAGGTTGACCGCTGTCTCACCCTGGTATTGGATCATTTGCATATCCAACATTTTTGGATACGTATGCAAATTAGAATAGTCTGGCTGTGAATATGGTGAATACTGAATGAGTACAACTTAACGTGTTTACGTTAGACCTTTGTACACCAGTCGTTGTCCAATCGGGGTCCAAGTAAGGAGTTTCCCTCCCAGGGTTTACTAGTGTAAACATTGTTTGAAATAAAGTAAACCACGGGGACGAGGTTGGGAGGGATGTAGACTCGCAAAAAATGCCCAATTAAAATAGTATCCAGAGTATGTGAGAAGACGGTTTATCACCATCGAGATAATGCAGCCTTATTATAAATCACAGCGCCGGAATATAAAGCTCCTCACCTGACATTCGACTCTAATTTACCGTAAGTATTCCTCGCATAAACATGAGAGCCGTTAGTTATTGGAAACCAAAGCCACAATTTACCTGCTAGTTTTTTTAAATTTAATTGCCATTATTAAAGCTGCCATAACACTGGACCGATTGAAATTGTCATAATTTAATTGTGTTTTTACAAGTTGGCAAATGGGTACATAGGCCCTAATAGTGCGTGTGGCTTCGAATAATCTGCCAGATGACTCATTCGTCAAATTGAAAATAATTTTACCTTTGTTTATATTGCTTAGACAAATTCTACACATTTTTGTATTTATTTGATTTATTATTTATTCCGGAGAAACCTTTCAGCGAAACACTGTTTTCCAAAGGTGCCCATCAATGACAAACATTCAGTAATAGACAATTGTGCGAGACAGTACATGTGCAAAGTTATTACAGAGAATAGGCCTACACAACAAATTAATAGACAGTGAGGCAAGGTTGATAAAATTAATACATTACGGTAAAAAAACCAAGTACGAAAAAAAACACAGACAAATCTGGGCCAGCAAGAAGAGATGAATGGAGAAAACTATTGAATTTAATCGAGATTACAACCGGTCCGATAACAAAGCGGCGTTATAACTGATGAAAGGAGCTGCTTGAATACTTTGCACATCTATATACAATACACAGCCGTCATTTTCCTTTTCATTAAAACCGCCATTTTGATTAAATGCAATGCTAACTTTGCTAAAAAAGACTCTAGAAAGAAGACATGATCGAACAACGTAATATTCATTAAATTTAAAACACGCACATGAACTCGTACATGCACACAGCCATTAGTAACAATATCTCATAAACTGCTTATAAATTTCTCAGAAGCAACTGATGGTATGTTGTTCAACAAAAGGGACATACGATATTACGTCATGACGTCAGGAAGGGGTTGTAATGGACCGAATAGTTAGCATTTTAAACCATGGGTTTTCGTGGAAATTTTTCTGGAAAAAAAACCCCAGCCTATATCACTTCCCATACATTCGTGTTAAAACGATTTTGCCTCTTCAGTTGAAACGGTAATTTCTATTTCATTTTGAGGCATGCAGCATTTTGCAGCATTTTGCAGCATGTTATTCAATTAAACTTAAAAGGTGTTCATTTTTTACCAAATAGAAATCGGCATTCAAGTTAGCACAGTAGGCGCAACTATAAATTTCTGCAAAAAGCTGCTGCGAATTTGAAGGCTGTTCAAGTGGATTGTATTAAATGGTCAATCGTAGAGAGTGCGTAAAAGATTAACGAGAGATCTATTTTGACCGCTTATATTTTCCTCAAAGGATCGGGAAAACCCATATTAGTATAAAATGCGTTTCCTTCATTTTTTAGAAGATACACAAATGTAATGGCTAAGCAATGCGCAATACTTGTTATCTTATTTTTATTAGCAGTCGTTAGAAAAACATCCAGGCATAAATACCGAATTCTTCATTACCTTTACAAGCAATATCATCCACCTTTGTTCCCTCAAAGAATTGTGCATTAGACAAGAACATGCAGAATGGGTTCTCGTTTTCGCATCTTCCACACCGTGTGGACAAATAAATGCGTTGATTAGAATTAAACCGTGGTATCTTCCAGATTATATTATACAAACAGTTTATGAACAGAGCCTAAAGCTAGCCAATGAGGATCGTTACTTTGTTAGCGTCAAATAGATTGTTAGCAACCTTGGCCTATAATGATTAAACCTACCAGGCCTGACCTGTTGCATAACCCGAATACAAATGTAGGACAAACAACAGGCTTATAACAGCCTGACAATGAAAAATGTGTTATTTTAAAGACCAAATACATCCATCATATTTCCCTACTCGATGTGTTTTGGAAAGGCGGTGTAGTGATAATCTGTTTTAAGTTGTAATGTTGTAGAGCACGTTACTCAACCATACCTGCATTCCCCACATGTTCTGTACTGCCTGGTGCAAATTCATGGGGTGTCATAATTGTGGATTTACTGAACCGAAGTGGTAATCCTCTGTAATTTGTTAAGGTGTTGAAGTGCTGATTTTCTATCTTCTCTGCTTTTAAAAGTTCATCTATCTATGAATTGTCTTTATAAGTTTTGTCATCATGATAATGGTTTGCAATAACTATTTAAAAGATACAACATGTTATTTCAATAATTAAAACATGAACATATATACAAAGTTATTACAACGAATTGTGGTCTCATTTCTCAAAAATAATACAGTTCTTCATTTTGTTTAACAAAATAAGTTTATCGGAAGCTGTGGATAATTGATCTTTCATAACATCCGATGTCTAGTGATTTTCTGTGCGTCGCGCGGTTAGAAAGCAAACATAAAGTCATAATATTATTCATAGCTGGAAATGGGAGACTTCGGAACGCTAGGTGGCAGCAGACTTATCAGGTCCATTTTTATTGTTTACGTAGTTCTGAGCATGCGCACATTACCGAGGACGATGGATTTACCTGCACTATAAAAATAATGGGCAAAAAGTTACCAAATTTTGTACCCAACGTTGCTTAAACTATCAACATGCCCATATTTTAGGTACTTTTCCCCCATCTCAGTTGGGCACTCTGATTGCCAAATAATTGGGTAATATTTCCTCATCAAATGTTTACCCTTTTTCTGGGTATATGATAAATTATCAATTACCCATTAATTGGGCGATGATTTTTTTTTACCAATATTTGGTAGAAAGGTTTTGTGTAGCAGTTGGGCAATCATTACTTCATTGGTCAATATCTATTGTGTTATCCAACAAATGGTGAACATAATAAACCATTTGATTCCCAGTTCCTGCGATGTGTCGTACGTCCATGCATCGAAACGATTTTTTCCACAATGGCGAGTGGTGGCGAGCTGTGCCCTTGGCGTCTCTCTCAAAAACGTGGGGTTGCCCAGTGGTTTGTAGATGCTTTTGAAGGTTAGTTTTTAACTAAATGACGTTTGTTTTCTGTTTAGCTGAGTCGTGACAGTTGCAGTGCAAGCAATGCAGTGATAGTGTCATTCGTGTATTGTTGTTTTACATACACATAAGGTTTTAACATTACAATACATGTACACGAATGGCATGATAAAACTGAAAATAATTCAATGGCAGTAGCACTGTGTTGCTTGCTCTGCCACTTTCACGACTGTGTACAACTAAATAGGAAACAACACTTTATATTTAAGTTAAAAACTAACCTTCAAAAAGTCGTATAACCACTGGGCAACGCCGCTCGTTTAAGAGAGAGGACACGGCCACAGCCACTCCTCCACTCGCCATGTTGGAAATGATCGTTTTTATGCTTTTGTACCCCATGTGGTTTAACTTTACCCAACTGTATGTGGAAGATGCCCAACGATGAGGCAGAAGAATAATGTCTTGCTATATAATGGGTAAACCTGATAAATAATACCCAACTGATGTAGTATATTTACCATTTGTTTAGTGTTTTTGTTTCAGTTAACCGACAGGGAAAATGCCACACATGTTGGAAAAAGTATTAACCAACAAACTCACGAATTATTACCTAGTTTGCCCATTTTCAGATTACCCATCAACTTCTTTGCCCTTCATTTTTACAGTGTGGTAAGTCTGCTGCCACCTACGTCCCAAAAGTCTCTCATTTGCTCTTTCCGATTTTAAGCTGGTATACACACTGTTATGATCTTCTATATACTTGTTTTGTTATTTACTGCTCACGACCATGGCCGAAGAGCTCGATACAGAATGATGCATCGGAGAGTTAAGCCTGGACTGGTTTGGGGGTAGTGAATACAAAATGTTGACATGGTAAACCTCAAAACAAGAACCACAAGACAGTGAATCGAAGAAGAAAACCCTTCTCGTTATCAGCGTTGACTGATGAAAGACACACATGAAGGGTGCTCATCATTCAAGGAACGAACAAGAATCCGGCGGGTTGGTACTTATGGCAGCTGCCCTGAACCTCTGAGTTTACTCACCCATAAATCACTACAGTATATGAAAGATGGGTGCTTAAAGATAGCTCCAAAACAAAATCAGCGGAATTGATCCACACATTTTATAGTGTGTTTCAAAGTGTGAAGCTGGTCCTCCCGCCTGCTCCCCATGGCTGCTCGGAGGGTTTTGTAGAGCAGTTTGTATATTCTGGGTCGGGGTTGCCATTTGGATGTTAGGCAGACGTTGAAGTCATGCTCGATTTGATTGGTGCAATTATAGGGAGAAATGTAGCCATGGAACCATTAACTTCTCATCAATTACCCCAATATTATCATTATTTTATGTTTGTTATCATTATAACGCTCCGTTTTATAATAAGCTGACAGATCATTATAACGTTCTGTTTTATAATTAGCTGTCAGAAGCATAATAATAAGTATGCTTCTGGCATGAATAATTGTTTTTAGACATCATTATCCACTTTGATGAAACACTTGACAAATTGCGGATTCGCCTCATACGACGGGCTTAATTTGTGTTTATAATTGTTTTTGTTTTTTTTCAAAAAATAAAGCATTGCGATTTTATTGTCGTAAAGGGGATCGTACACATTTAATCGGAGCCTATTGTTTGTTTCAAACCTAGTTGTAGAAAACTAACCTGTGAAAAAGGTGGTAACATTTTTGAGATATTGCCGAAAATCTGGAGCGGTTATGTCCACGCAGGAAGAAAAATCTGCATTGGAATACACACCCTGAGAAGCGTTACGCGTAACGCTTCTCAGATTCAAATGTTTTGGGAGATAACAAGTGATATTTTCCATAACCGCAGTACTTCGAAGTGAAAAGTTTCTCAAAATGCATTATACTATCCAAAGCTGCTGTACCAGGTAAGTTTGTACTGCCATTAATTATCAGAGTCATTACTAAACGTGTACGATGCCTTTAAGCGTAAATAACTTAATAATAATCCGAGCAAGTAATCCGATTCTTATGAGCAAAACAGTTTCGTTGTTAGCATAATTGAGTGCGTAACAGCTTTATGAGATTGGGACCTTACCGTTTGGTTGTTGTTTTTGTTCTCGTTTTTTTTTTTTTTTTTTTTTTTTTTTAGCAGCGAGGGTGACGGCCTTTCAATTTCACATCTATTGTTGTTTACTATAAGCACTACAAAATCAGTCATTCCCAAACACTGCAAGAGGAGGGGTATCCCACTTTGTGAATCGGGCCCACCATCTCCCGAATTGCAGTGGGCTTTCACCTCTAACCGTCGAAACTTGATCGACGATGGGAAGCTAGCCTGATCATACCTGAAAGTGGGTATCGTAATGTACCCGACGTAATGATCTTATCCTGCTGGTAATTCTAGACACAGAACCCAGCTAAAAAAAAAATCTATTTGCAAGTCTTTTAGGGAAATAATATTGAGTCATTTTAGACGGCTGAAGTAGATGTACATAAGCTAGTTTTGAATTAATCTCAGCTGTTGAATAAATTATTGAATTTCAATTCGAATTGTAATCGTCAGGAAATCTACAAACCGTATCGGATAAGGTTGACGGGGGAATTTCAGTTTGATACATCTATTATAAATAAACCCTTCACTGGGGAACATTTCGTGAAGTGAAAACTTTTTAATATTAATGACACAGGTAATTCAGGCAGTCTGTGCTAAAATGAAGTAAATGATTCATATTCCCAGAGTCTGTAGTGGTATTTCGGCACTATTTCCAATTGTGGAGCATGAATAAATCAAAGGCACTCATCTCGCGGTGGGATTCAAATTATGTTACTCCAAAATGTTTACCTCGCGGACTCCCCCGTTTTCTAGTTTCAAGGAGCATCCGGGAGCCATGAATTATTCAGAGGGTGAATAGTTATCGTCGGGGTATTATACACTAACTTTCTCGCAGAAAGTCGTCCTAGCTATGCCGTGGGAATGCAAGAGGCTTTAACTGCGCATCTATTACTTATATCTCACAGTAAAGTGACGCTTATTGCTGAGCGTGGTCTTAGCACGTTGCATTATCTTTTCGTGAAATTGGGTATCATGGGGCTTTGTTATGGGATTCACCAGTTATCTTCTCCGGTTTTAATGGTTTTATCTCAGTTACGTACTCGAATATCTCAACTGAAGCTGACCGTGTCAATTGCGTCTACCTGCCTGTAATAGGCTACTACAAAACACAGTTTGCCAAATAGTGTAAGGACATAAAGAGTTGAGTTTGATTTGCAATGGTCCCAGTGATTTTAAATCGAGAGAAAAACATGTTGATTAGGGTGCTCTGGAGATGCCCGGCTACGTACTCGTCCTGGATTGTTTATGTTAGTGTGGTCACTTAAGACGATCACTTGCATTCAACATCCACCAAAATGTGCAACATAACACCGAACAACAAGCCATCCAGAGCCTCGTCTAATCCCTGGTAATTCCGAATCTACGTCAGCACCGAGTTTATTTTATTACAAAAGGGTGCAGGCGGAAAAAAACACATAAGAAAACAAAAAGGAAAATGGGGCTATTGGCTTTCCAAATCGCCAGGTAAACGCAAACCTCTGTGCTCTATGGGAAATCTAAAGCGCATGGGAATTACAACAATGAAGAAGTCATTGTTAAGTTACTTTGAAGACTACATTGTGTGTAGGGGCCTTGGGGCGAAATCTGCCGATGCCCGGATTGTGTAAGCAGCTGCTCACCCCCAGCAAAATTAAAGAAGTTACAGCTAAATGATTTTAATTTAACTAAATTGGCTTTACCAGAGAAAATAATGTAAAACTGCGATATTTCCGCATTGTCCGAAGTTATTTTTAGTCTCTTTCAGGGTTTCCTTCTCTCCCAGGGTTTCAATTATAATTTGAAAAACCGTGCGTGGACTAGTGCAAGATAGACAGGTTGAATCTGCGGGGAATTGCATTCGGTTGCCGGGGAATGTGAATATTTGTATAAGATTACAAGCAGGAAATCACATGTTGAAAAAAAATCTTGCTACAGCATAAAGGGAATACAACAAGTCTCGAGATTGAAGTGCCACGACTAGATTTCCAGAAAAAAAAGTCCAAGACGAGTTCCCGTAGCTGATATAATCAGTTTTTGATTGAAAACAGGAAGATTGCAACTGCAACGTGACCGGCAGTCGGCAGCAAATTCGGGAGAACACGGAAATAATGAGGACGGACCTGAAACGTAATTGATGTGTGTGTGGTATCTATTGCCACTCCAAACTCTGATTTTTAGTTCAGACTTGTTGTAGGAATCTGACCAAACCATGATGTGGAAAACTAAATAAAATACATGTTAAAATACATATACAAAAACACAATGGATTCGCGTTAATGCCATTCGGTGTATATAGGAATCACTAATTCCACGGTATTTTGGAAATAGTGTAGACCGATATTGAGCAATTTTAGTTGTCGTGTTGTCATGCTGTTGCAAATGCTGTTTAAAGAAATGTATCAATATATAAAGTACATTTTCATCGAATTAATCCAAATTCCTATGTGCTTGGAAACTTTAACGACTGTTCAACAAGTGTCACGTTTTCTTTGCGAAATAACCGGGCCCTGTGTCTACTTTACTCATCTATGGTGACATTATTTTAATATGTACAACGTTATCGGTTCGTACGTTCAAATGTGTGGAATATTGGCCTATAGTTTACCGGTACTTATTTTTCTTTAGACTGGGCGGGATCGGATGTAGGGGTAAATACACTAGTCAACTGCAATCCCATCAACCCTGTTATATTGTCTTCTCTTCAGCCCCCCCCCCCCCCGCATTGCAATTATTACAGCTGCTTGCAACATAAAGGGCAGATTCACCGCATGTTTCACGCGCAACACTCCGGATTGTCTTCAATCAAGATTTGGCCTAACGGCAACATCCAAACGATTTCCGGCTTCATTTCGCAGGCGGGGCCCGGCACATCATGCTTTTAAAAGGTGAATAAACGCGTGCTCCAAAAAAAAGTGTAACATCACCAGCATGTCTGTGTCCACTTTTGCAATTTGTCACGGGTAGGTGTTTCAAAGTGTATGCCATGTACTTTGATAACAACAAGCATTAAAGGAGAGATCCTGGACAATTGATTGTGCCCTTTCACAACACTGACATTGTCATTCTGTGGACGTACAGTCCGTTGACATACTTTATACGTTGACATACTTTGTACTATACCACTATTGGCGACACTCTTCAGGTTAATGAATGGGATGTGCATTAAGTGAACATAGTCCCCAACATGGTGCCACAAATCAATTTGTGTTTACCTATTCGAGATTATTTAGTGAGATTATTCTAATATTTTATATTTAAGAGTGATATATTTATTATTGCCATTCGTTTTGTCGTTGTTTGTAAAACTGCATTTCATTAACTACAAGTGCCTACTTATTTCGAGAAACACGTGTACCTTGTTCATTTTTTATTAGTTTATCATAATTATTTTATACAAGGATGGGACGTGTGTAAGCTTTAAATGTAGCCAAGCCCTTACAGTAACCTGACCTAAATGCTTCCCCAAACAGGTAGAAGTTTGAATTATGAGGTTCGTTTTGTTGAATCCGAGAATATGTAGATGCCACTTACATTATTAGCTTTAGTTACGATTCGCTCGTATGAGCTTCGTTGAACTGGCAATCATGTCCAATACTCAACTGCCTTTGATGCCCTTTCTTGGTTGCCATAGGGGACTTTATTTTAAACATGCCTTATTGTCCCCTTTTCTATTAATTGTATAGTTATAATATGTGCTTGGTTAACCCTGCAATAATCTGTGATGCTATAGTCATAGGCATAATTGGATATGTTTTTAATTGTTATTGTATAGTTTTTGTTATCTTGTATATTGTTACGTCAATCTATTTTTATGTAACTATTGCTGTATTTTAAACGCAAGTCATCCTTTGGCTGCGATGTTTGAATGTTTTTAATAAACCAATAATAATAATAGGAGTGGTTTGGACTAGTTGTTCGTAAATGTTCAGGAGCTTGTATGCCCCGTCGTCTTTGTTGAGAGTGCCCAACAGTAACATATAGGCCTACATTTTTTGGATTCGAAAAAACGAACCTCATAATCCATGATTTGTCAAATCCAGATGAACTTATTCAACGATTTGATATGTATGTTTTGGTCTAGATTATGGTCAGGGCTACAATTGGGTTTACTTTCGAAGCTACGATTAGGATGGGTCTACATTAAAGTTAACGTTCGAGGCTACGATTAGGATGGGGCCACAGTTAAGTACACGTTCGGGGCTACAATTAGGACGGGGCTACATTTAAGTACAAGTTCGGGGCTACTACTAGATCGGGCTATATTTAAGTACACGTTTGGGGCTACGATTAGGACGGGCTACATTTAAGTACACGTTTGGGGCTACGATTAGGATGGGGCTACATTTAAGTACACGTTTGGGGCTACAATTAGGACGGGGCTACATTTAAGTACACGTCCGGGGCTACAATTAGGACAGAGCTACATTAGGTACATGTTCGGGGCTACTACTAGGTCGGGCTAATAGTAATTTATATATTAATTAACTTCATTCCAAGTAGTGTTTAACTTAAAACCAAGTAATGTTACAGTTGTTTATTAAGGAAATGCATTGTTTATAATTGTTCGGACAATGCTATCATTTATATGAGCCAAGGCCATTCAGCTATGGAAAAGACGTACACGGATAATGAAAGGCACACCCCGGGCAGGCAGAGCAAGGAGGTCACTCACCTGACTTTACTTGTTGATTAATTCATTTCAATGTGAGATATGCATTATGGACTAGAAATCTGATAGATAAGGTCAGCTCCTTCTAGTCAGCCGAACCATCTTCAGCCTTCAAGTTATTTTCAATCGAGTATTGTATGATGTGTGTGTATGTGTGTTGTTTTAGCAATCCGGGTGATCCGAGTTATTGTGAGTTGCTTGGACCGTTAAAGTTGTCATCTCGTCGCAAAACAGATCGTTGCGTGGTCGCAAAACAGATCGTTGCGCGCGTGGAGTGTTTGACCCACGTGCTGCATAAATTATGTTTGACCTTATAGGGATTCGTTGCCCCTTGTTTGCATCATCTAAATACTTCGTGCGTAAACATGTTGAAATTAGTTCCAATCTACTTTTCCTCTCCTAGAGGTCCGCTGCTTACCAACTTCCATCAATTCAAGGAGGCAGTTCACAAAATATTGCCCTTTCTTTTCCCATCCTTTTAGTTATTTAGTTGTATATGTTGTTTCAACTAAAACCCCTTTGGCAATCATGTTGCCGTTGTGGATGTACGCGCGCCATTCGCCATATTGATGCCTCAATCATACAAACAGTATCCCCTTTAAGTTGCAGAGTTCTTTAACAGAAAAGCTTATCATTGGAAGTCCTTTTGTGGTGACACTCATTATAATGAATAAGCAGTTGAATTGCTTTAATTTAGGTTATGTTGGCTTATTTATCATAGTCTAAATTCATAATAGTGTGTGTATATACAATACAATGTACCGTGGCTCATTATTTATTCGATGTAACATTTTTGGATACGATTTTTGATTTATTTTCTGACAGAGTTATACGACTCAGATAAAAGGAAACAGTAAAAACGTAACATAAACCTTAATCGTGCTTCGTACCGAAAGCTTATCGTATGTTGACAACTGTTTTGTTGCTGTTTTGTTGTTTGCTTGTTTGTTTGTTTGTTTTGTGGGGTGTTTTGGGGTTGTTGGTGTGTTTGTTTGTTTGTTTGTTTTTGTGAGTTTTGTATTATCATGCTTTATTGTTTTCGTTATTTGATTGTATATGTTTATTTTATCTAATTGAACAGCTCGTCGCTAGAAATACTACTTATAAGCTTTAGTTGGAAATGTCAATACAATTTTGTTGGCCCTTTTCAAGTCCTGAAAACTAAGAAGTGGCACAGTTATGTGGATACAGTATAATTGTGAAATTCTAGTCAATACATTTCATATGGAAAGTTTATAATGCATTGTTTTATTCGTTGGAACTTAAATGTAATCACATGTAGAAATCAGTATTCCAATCCGCAAGCATGCAGCGACTCAGCCACTAGCAACGGCTCGTGCATAACGTCGTGATATCAAAGATTAAAGTACGACAAGGTACAGTTCACCATGAGGTAAAATATATCGAATAACTCCACTAATAACTTACATCAAACATCACAATTTGAGTAAAGCGCAAAGTTTTATCTATTGGCCCCCTTGGCTTTTGATAAGAAAACAAAAAGAAGATAATAATGGAAACAAGTAAAATATAAAGCAGTGGTTCGTTTAGAAAAGAGTGTCGTTCGTTACCTCGTGCTTGACACGATGCTTTTAAAACATTTTCCCCCTGCAGGTTGTATACTATCATGTTCCGTAGCTTCGAAATTACAAGATCGGCTCTCCGGGAGTTTGATTTTCCCATTTTTCCTCCTTTCCTAACTCAAAAGTGATGTATATACCCGAAGCGATTTTATCTTCTCAATACCGCAAACACAGAGTAAGTGTAGTCTTCCTAGTGCGTCTGATGCCATTGGGGCTGATATTCCCGTGATTTAACCGTCCCCCCTCCTTTTGTTTCGGTGTGGAGTTTCACTCGACCATCCATGGTTGCTGTGTACGGCGGCAGTGTGATGTTAGATAACAAGAGATGCCCCCATCGTTTCCGCTTATCGAGTCGTGTTTTTACTGTGTTGTTTTTCTTTCATTCCTGTGCGTTGCTGGTGATTGTTTCCATTTATAAAGCAGTTCAATCAAGGACTTCATCCTATATATTAACCGCTCAATGGCGATTTGACTGGATGGAAAATGTGAATCACAAATGTCAATGGGGTAACTTGGTACTTTTGAAACTGTGGTGAGCTGTAATAACTTTGTGACCTAACAATGTCTATTTCTATAGTTTTTCAAACCAAGAATATTAATTGTTGAACAAATATTTACAACATAGAAAAACGTGTGTTATTTTGTGTTTTACTTTAATTTATAAAGGACGAACAAGGGGGGTAAAATGGGGGGGGGGGAATCAACCAACCCCCCCCCCCCAAAAAAAAAAAAAAAAAAAAAAAAAAAAAAATGAAAATATCGCATTCCGTTCAGGACACTGAGTTCCGGGATGGTTCATTGACCATTACACTTTGCCACTTTGTTTATTTTGCTTTTGCTTTTAGTAGGCATCACATAGCTACGGTTTGCGATTGGTTCGGAAACATCTCAGGCAAATGCATGTGAAGTGAGTAAACACTACGAGACACTCTTCCCGTTTCCAGTAACATTGATGGCGGTCTCACAAGAACAGTGACCGCAACGAAAATAACAGGTTTGTCCCTCGACACAACTGTGTAACTGAAAAATGGGCCCTTGTTTTGCGTGCATTCACCAAGTTTTTGCCACACACAAAAAAGAAGCAACATGCCAAACGCTTGTCAAGTGTTTCACTCACTTCACAGATACATTAGCACATGGGGGAACTGCCATACACATAAGGTAGACGTGCGGCATTTTCATACAAGGTGTTGATTTTATTTTGGATGCTATTTAACTGTATCGGCCATTTGGGTGATTCGGGAGACTGTTGGTAGGGCCTACTTTGTAGATTGACAATGATCAAGATGCAGAAATGGAAACCTCCCTGTGCTGATATGATAAATCACCAAGCTGATATTGCCAATTAATTGGTGACCAATTCGCCAAACATGAATACACAAACTTGTTTCCATAACGATTTTCAACCTTGACTTTGTTATCACCGGAACTGTGCTTGATTGGATACGGTCATATTTTCACAATCGCAGTCAACGTGTGATCGTCAACGACACGCCTTCTGCAACATCTCCACTGATCTGCGGCGTTCCTCAAGGTTCCGTAATCGGCCCGCTTCTCTTTCTTCTCTACACCAGCCCACTGTCTGAGGTTATTGATTCTCACCAGGGGATTCAGCATGCGATGTACGCTGACGACACTCAGATTAATATAACTCTGAAGCCTAACGGGAAGGATGATGCAGCTCAGAAATTAAGCAGTTGCCTTGAAGACATTAGGTTCTCGTCCTTTAACAATAAACTTTGCCTTAATGAACGAAAATCTGAAATGATCCACATTACTTCCGAATTCAGAAACACTGATTATTTCCCTGACTTGGTTACCAGAGATGGTTCACTGAAGGGTAGTGAATACGTACGAGACCTTGGTATTATAATTGACAAAAATCTTACATTTCAGCAGCATATTAAAAACAAGTGTAAATCTGCCTCTGCATGTTGGAATCTTTAAAATTGGGAAAATTAGGAAACTACTTGACCGACCCACAACTGCAAAATTAACCCATGCCTTTGTATGCTACCACATTGATTATTGCAATTCAATTTTGTTCTTGCCTTCCTCATTCATACCTATACTTCCACTTATTAAGAACACTGCTGCAAGGCTTGTTACTCTCACAAGAAAATTTGATACTCCATCGTATTTCATTTAAAGTTCATCTTTTGTGTTACAAAATTGTCCATGGTCAAGCCCCCACATATCTTTCAGATTTGTTTTCATTGCGTTGTTCTAGTTAAGACCTCTTCGATCATCATCAACCTTGCAGTTAACCCTTGGACCTCGTACTCTTACAAGATATGGTGACCGAGCTTTTTCAGTAATTGCCCCTATCCTTTGGAACAAATTACCAGCGCATATTCACAATGCTCAATCCCTTGATCAGTTTAAGACCTTGCTGAAAACGCACCTTTTTAATTCATGAATGATATTCAACACGGGCTCAGTTGTGAGTCGGTCAAAGGAGGTGTACACCATCTTAATCCTTGTATGTTTGATCGCATGCTTGATTATTATTATTTATGTACGATTTATTGGGGAAAAAACAACAGATTTATAATTCGTGTGTTCATTACAAGTTTCGGTTGGTAATTATTTTGTAGACAGACAATGTGCGCTTAGAAACAACCGTATTAAGCGCCTAATAAAGGTTGTGTATTATATTATTATTCACCCAAGGAACCAACTCTGTATTGTTTTGTTTTTTTAAAGCACACCAACCAGTACAGAGTTTAAACCTTTCAGTTTGCGGTTGTAGATGCATTGCGCACGAACGGTGGTGATGAATCTATCGGTATATCATATACCTCCAAACACAATCACGAAAACGTCAATTCCGTGAATGTAATATACTTTCACCTGTTTCATAATAGGTCCCGACTTGCACCTGTCCGTCATTGATTTACATTTCGGATCAGCCAGACATTCTACCCCCACCAACCCATCATTCATTCTTCCCTTTGTATATCGCAATCTCGTTTGTCGGCATTTTCTATTTCATTGAACAAATCGAAGTGTATAAGAGAAAAGACTAGGCCTATTCCTTATGGATATCACGTCCAATTCGGTTCGCCAGAATTATTTTCTTAATTCCCCCGGCTGGGCACTTCACATTAACGCCATGAACAGCCGTTCCGACTCGATTGATGCAAAAGAAAACCCTCTTTTCAGGTTTCACCGATCCAAATGTTCAAATTACTGCATTCGATCTTACCGAAGCAAGGTAACTGCCGCTCCGCTGCTGGGGTAGAAAGAAGCCCAAATATTTGCTAAGTACTCAAGGTAGAGCTTGTCCATCTGAGATCGAGCTTCAAGTGGTTTTACAAGGACCCAGTACGTTCACTGCTTACAAGCACAGCGTGTACATTAGCTCAGGAGTTGGGTTTTCCGGTAATTTATGGAGCATATTTCATTTATGGTGTCATTCGAACTTAGGATGACTTGTATAGATCAGATATTCCATCGTAAAGTGAGTTATTTACAAGGATCAATAAGTGCAAATTGTACTCATCGCTTTCTTTACAATAAAACACAAAATATTGAAAGTAAAGTAATCAAATGAGGGGCTTTGGTAACACAGACAATACTACTTCAAAACAAACAAATTACCTTTAACAAAAAGATAATAAGACCAAAGTGATAATTTGTTTTGTTTTTCCGCTTTCTTTGGTGGTGGTGGTGGTGGTAGGAGGGTTGTGAAACAAAACGGCTCCTCAAACGGTACAATGTATTCGTGGAGAAAAGGGGGAAAACACGTAAAGACAACAAACAAAAACACACATCCTTACGGATCCGGTTTGTCAAAGCCTGTTTAGCGTCTATACAAGGGTACGGCTGCCGACGGTGGATGGCTAGTGTACTTGGGTGAAAACATATATGCAAAAAAACAAAAATTGTTGCTATTGTTGTTTTATTATTCCCTTTTCTAAAGAATTCCATTGTTGGGTCCAGGTTGAACACATAATTCCCTTGGGAGTGTCCATTGTTCCATTGTTCTTTTGCTCCATCCTATTCTTCAACAGTTTAAAAAACACTGCGTGGACGAGGGTTAGTCCACATAGTGTTTCAAGCTACTACATTATGTGGACCTCTTTTGCTCTAAGGTCCACACTTTGTATTTAGCGTTAAAACACACTCACACAATTTTACGGATCCGGTTTGTGAGGTCATGCTATTGTTGTTCCATTGTTCCCTTTGCTAAAGAATCCATATGTGGGGTCCAAGTTGAACAAAGAATACGGTTGTGGGTCAATGGTTTAATTGTGTGAAAGTCCCCACAAGCCCCCCCCCCCCCCCGTAATCCAACAAGCGCACACTCAACACAATTATTTTAGAAGCATTGTTACAAACCGACCTGGCTTTGTTGATCTTAAAGGTATGGGTCGACACTTTGTGTAATTTCTATCCAAAAGCTGACTTGTTAAATAATACGGTTATGGTAGTAAGCATCCTGCGAAATTGGTTTGTCTGAAATGCCCGCCGTTGGTTAGAAATCAATAAAAACATTTGAATATAAGAAACGATTTAACCGTTTTCTGAGGGCTGGTGTCCGTTTGCAAATGCTGCGGCCAGAGATGCGTTTGGTACCCGCAGTCACCTCGCTAAACGTGGATGGATTCGACGCTCTTGTGAAAATACCTCGACAGTCTGTTGCCGTTTTCTCACCAAATATACACTGTATTCAGCTGAAACTTTCACAATTGACTTATGTTGCATCTTTATTGATCATTTTGCCTATCAATTTAGCTCTACGTTGACAGTAACCAAACGATGACACAACCTTTAGTGGGTCGCAGATATTTGTCTAGTTATGTGTTGTATACAACTACCGTCTGCACACATAAGTGAATGTGATAATGCACAGTTCTTTTCTCTTAAAACATATATGACATTAATTTGCATTGTACAGTTGTGGCATAAAACACATTGATTTTAACCCAAACACTGATTTCCATTTCACGTTGCGCGCCATGTGAAAAATGATCGCAACAGTCGCGACTAGAGTTCGTGACAAGTGTGCCATATAACATTGTTTTGAGGGAGGTATGTGGTCGGTCCCTACGGTCCATACGAACATTCATCTGGAAGCCTTCGTTGAGTGTGGAGTGCGTCATTTGTTGCAATGTCTCATTTTAAACATCATAAGCTTAGTGTTATTCCGTACGCCCCCCGCCCACCAAAAACAAAACAAAATGAAAACAATATATATAAATAAACAAATAAATAAAATAAAATAACAACAACAAAGAAATACAAAAAAAAAAATAATAATAAAAAGTAACAATAATAAACACAAATTAAATAAATAAAGATACAACATTAATTTCGAGGTCAAGATTCTGCATCATACACGTAGCTGTTAAAAAAGGGGGTAAGTGTTCTAATTTAGTATTGTGTTCTCCTCTCCACCACATAGTATTTTGATAATGTTCAAGTAAACCTTTCTAATGCGCGTTAAGTGTTATCCTCACACGACCATATCGCTGTCGAGGTACTTTGGCGCCTCTCCACTCCCCAATCTAAATGCTGCTGTACCTTTAATAACATTCATCTAGGAGCCATTGAGTCCCGGACTCGATCCCTCTTGAACCCTCCGTTGATGGTCTCACGGGCACGGAATCCCTACTGAAATTTAAATTCGACACAAGTTAAATATTTGAGGGGGACTTGAGTTCATGCCCATTTGTATAACAAGGGTGTTTATTTTATTGATTTCATGTTGTAATGAAAAACGCGAACTCGTCGGACATACGACAATCAACCGAATAAATGCCGTCCGGCGAAGATGTTAGTTCAATTATTCGGGAGCAATCTTGGCGGGACCCGTTTCTGTGATTTTTAGAATTATCCCGGAGTAATTCGGACCGCGGAACGTGTTCGTTTACATGAAACAATCACTGCCTGGGTTGCAATACTCACAAGAACGAAATTAAAAACTCGATTTAAACCCTAAACAGTATACATAAGCTAACCTGTCTCATGCACGGCCTAGTTTATTGAAGTAACCATTATAGGCTTCACAAGGAAGCGATTCGTTTTCATCATTACATTGTAATTACGTAGGGGGAAATGTCGTTTCTCTTATCATTGCACCGTTGCTTTGTGTGTTTTGTTTTAGAACAGACAGTTCATTTTATAACCGGTTCAGTTTTCGAGAAACAATCACAAAGAACAGAAACCTCCAAAACTTGTGTGAATGAATACATTCTGGTACCATGTGTTCTTACATCGATCTCAGCAGATAATAGTTAAAGAGATTGTAAACGTTTGGTGATTCGAACCCACTGTTTGTTTCAATCTTATATAGTTGTATATATATAGCATAAAAGTAACCTGTGAAAAATTCAAATCAAATAGTGGTAGCGTTTTTGAGATATTGCCGAAAATCTGGAGCGGTTATGTACACGCAGAAGAAGAATCTGCAATAGGAATGCACAATCTGAGAAACGTTACGGTCAGTAACGCTTCTCAGATTCAATTTTGGGGGGATAACAAGTGTTATCTTTTGCATAGCCGCAGTACTTCTAAGTGAAAAGTTTCTCAAAGTGCGTTATACTATCCAAGCTGCTGTACTTTTTACCAAGTAAGTTTGTGGTGCCATTAAAGTTCATGGTCATAACCAAACGTATACAGACCCTTAACGGAAACTAAATTCAATTGCGACGAAGTTGGCCTTATCTCGTTACTACAAGGTTTGACCACTGTCAATCCTAAGTTATTATCATCGTGTTAAAGCTGCATGCATTGTGGGAAAATATGCCACAAAATACATTCCTCAGGAATTCTCTTGAATGTTAACAGCTTCCTCTCAAAACTAAATTATTACCAACAACCGCAATTATAGATGGAAATACACTTAAACTGACATCCCACGAGAAATCTCTTGCATAATACAGAACACCCACATCCGAATATTGACGTATTTCCATTACAACATACATACACGCAATAGCCAATATTTTGATGGATCTTTTCTGGAGACATTGCTGATGGAGTAATATCATATTTTCTTCTCTCACCAGGTGACTGTGCAAGCCACTTGCTTGACGCTGACAGCCATGACGGTTGACCGTTACTATCTGATAGTTCACGCAGTCAAGTCTCGAAATACACGCACTGTGATGAAAGCGGTCGTCATCAACGTGGCAATCTGGATATGTAAGTTCTTGCATGCTACTATACGCACATTACCAATCACCTCAGGCCTGCTGCACTTGATTCAGATATCCGTCAATGCCGTTTCAGCTTAATTTGTTGGGTTGGAAGAGATTCAAGTAGATTTAAATTGCATTACATGATAAGACATTGCACCATAAAACAGTAATAGACTACCGGTAAATGACACGATTTGCTCATTATTGGACAGGGAGAGGGGGTGTGGGGGGAACCTTTCAAGGGTTTGGGGAACAATCACAAGTCGCACATGATTTGAAGTGAATCAAAGAAAAGTAGGCCGTGTTGTTGAAAGCAGTACAAAACCCTTACTCGTCTGCTAGGAAAGAAAACAAAACAAAACAGGAAAAAGGAACACGGCTCAAAATTTGTAGACATATCCAGCTTGAGTGTCGATATGTCTCCATCTTGATTTACATAATTCCACGGCGTTTTCTCAACCACCCTCGACTTAATTGTGTTGAAGTCCAAATCGTCATCTCAGTTTACGCTCTAGAAAAATGTCCTTCTAAGTTACTCGATTCGTTCCTTTCTCCCGAAACCCGCTGAGACCGTTCTGGCGGATATTTGCTCGTCCCGCTTAAAAACGTGTGTTTTCTTTCAAAGATCTCACGTTCCTGGTGAAATTGATTCAAACCAGTGGGATCACGTTCATACATTTTGGTCCAATCGAGTGTTTCTTTTTCTGTGGCTGTAACATAGCCAAATGTTATTCAAGTAAATATTCGGGGGTGAGGGGAGACAGTCCGGAAAATGTCCACCGGGGCAATTGAGGCCATTGTTTCAAACAAACGTATAGGACACGTACTTAAGGCTGCAAATTGTTTTTTATTTAAGTTGAATTGAAAGCGCGAGATTAAGTTGCATAGTCATAATAAATATAACATTGAAACTTGATATTAGTGCCGAAAAGGACTAGGAAGTGATATTTTGAAACAAATTCATATGTTGTAAGATATCCACGTGTTCCTCTCAAGTTTAGAGGCTTTGGAAAATTAAAGGCGAAAATGATCGGCCAGGTTGGTTCGTGTGTACCCAAAAGAGAAATGTAAAAAAGGAGTAGGGGAAAAATAGGGGTGGAATGATATGGTATTTTAGCATGCTGTTTTATTTGTAGTTAGGCTACACTTTTATTTAATTCATTTATTTATGCACAACCGATTAAAGTTTACTATGAAATGACTGCCACTGCAATTCCCATTACAAATTAACCCTTATTTTCAATTCTGCTGCTTCTATGTTTCTTTTTTTTGTTTTGTTATTAGTTTCATCGCTGATACATATACCTACATATGTGTTCTCACGTATCGAATACAAGAAAGAGGGTCAGTTATGCGAAAGGCACTTCCCTGAAGGAGAGATCAGCACCAATACCATATACGCCATTTTCGCCTTTCTCGGCATGTACGCCATTCCTCTACTTATTATTTTGTTCTGCTACGCCCAAATACTCCTTCAAATTTGGCAGAAATCAACTGGACGGACTGAGAGTGCGCAAACACAGTCGCGCGCACTCCGAAGAAAGCGCAAAATCACCAAGATGGTATTCATCGTCGTTTTGCTCTTTGCCATTTGTTGGGCGCCTATTCAGATATTCAGCACCTGGTTCCTTTTTAACCCAGATTCCGCCAACGAGCCAAACTTGTACCTGCATAGTGCTTTTCTATGTCTGGCATACTCAAACAGCTGTGTCAATCCTTTCGTTTACGCGTTCACAACTACTGGTTTCAAAAAGTACTTTCGGCAGTTATTCGGCCGGTGTTGTGGTAGTTGCCTTCGAGATGAATCAAAGACCACTGTTCCTGTTAAAACAAAAACGGATCGGTTAACATCCATGAAGGAGGAATCGTCAATGTAACTGCATTCTGGGCCTTCAAACTTGGAAAGTGATAATTTAACCTTATTTCTCATCCCTCAGTGTTATTTTTTGTTTCTTTGGCAGTCTCTTCTTTGATCCATCTTGCATACCCTATCTTCACAGAGGTTGACGCGGACAGCAATTGTGCGAATACGTTCCCGAATCCACTGGTAGATGCAAAAATATACGGAGTTTACTCCTTCCTGGGAATGTACATCATCCCACTGATGTTGATTATGTTCTGCTACGCGAAAATCCTCGTTCAAATCTGGCACAAAACTTCGGGGGGAACAGAGAGCGCACAGGCCCACACTCGTGCCCTCCGCAGGAAAAGGAAAATCACACGAATGGTACTTATTGTGGTGGTTCTGTTCGCGTTCTGCTGGGCGCCACTTCAAATATTTATCATCTGGATGAGTTTCAATTTAACCAGAATGCCAACGTTGAGGCAAGACGTTTTACTTATTTTGCGAGGATCCTTCCAGTGTATGGCGTACGCCAACAGTTGTGTAAACCCCTTTGTGTACGCATTCACAACTACAAGCTTCAGAAAATACTTCAGGAAAATGTTCGCAACGTGCCGTGGAAACGCCTACAAGGACCGCACCAGTATCAGCATTAGTATGACAACAAAGACGGAGAGACTAGCTGCTGATGAAGATTCCTCAATATAAACCGTGTGTATTAAAAAACAAGACATTCTAAGCAAGAACACAGCAAACAGAATGAGAACACACATCATTAATAGAAGGGTTTATGTGACCCTTACAGTAAATATTAGAGCAACATGTGTAATTAGAGCAGTGTGTGTGTGTGTGTGTGTTTGTTATCGGTAAAGGTAAGAAAACATTGAACATTGAAACTGATACATGCAGCAGGAACAACTGAACACAAGCACGCTCTCAGTTTGCTTAAACCGGGGCATTTTGAAACGGGAAACGTGGATATCTGCGAAGAGCCGATAGCCATACGGACCAAACGAAGGAGAACAACCAGGCACGCTTTGATTGCCCTCCCTTTTCAATCATCAAGCCAACCGAGCTTCCTTCTTCGGGCAACCCTTTCTCCTCTGCGTCGTCTCCTTGTTAGTATGCTAATTTTTAACTAGCAAGGGTAAAGTAACGCATCGCAAAATTCAAAGGGCAACACTGGGGAATTGTTTAATCCACTAAGTATGCGTAAACAATGAGTGGCAAAGCGTGCTTTAAAGAGGGATGAAGTAGGGGGAAGGGGGAGGGGGAAGTAGACTGGAAAGGGGACTGAAAGATTGCCAGGGGCAATTTGTATACCATTTTCAACACAAAGACAAAAGCTGGCTAATTTAAACATTAAAAGAGGAATAAGAAACCAATGCATATATATATAAATGTATATAGATGTATATACAATTGTATATACAAATGTATGTACATATATATGTGTGTGTGTGCCTGTGTGTATTCGTATTGATTATCCGTCCAGTTTCAGTGACCCTACAATATAGAGGTAGCACATACGGTATGTTTTGAAACTCAAATCACGCATACTTTAAAACTCAGCATGGTTTTGTAAAGAAAAACGAAAAACAAGAATCGTTGTTTGTTTTGTTCTTCTTAAAAAAGCCAACACTTCTAACTGTTTTGTAAACACTGAATATGACAAAAACAAAAACTATATAATCAATATTTCTTGAATCTTTTCACCAGTCACAGCACAGTGGTAGTCTTACACAGCGGAGGGTTTTAAGCTGATTTCTAGCACCTTCTAGGGCATTTACCATGCGCTTGCCTGCACTCACAAAATTCAGACAAGCGCAAACCGAATGTTTGACATTTTACAAAACTAAGTGCGCTCCTTGGCGGTGACAAAGGCCATTAAAAGGCACCACAGGGTTGAGCTCTTAATGGTTGACTTAATTTACGCGTTCCTCTGATAAAATTTACAACAATTGGCAACTATAGGCCTAATGTGATTTATTTTTGAGTAAATTTTTTCAAATCACAGACATTATGTGAACTGAATTCAAGGGAAATATTGACGTTGTGTGCATATTGATGTGCTGACTTTTTTCTGAATGCATTGCCAATAAAATAGATAAAATAACTCCTTGTGTAATATTATGAACCTTTAATTCTAATAAATTTGGGTCCGTTTAATATGGGTGACTTTTGAAATATTAACCAACGTCGAATAACTAATAAAACAATGCAATCAAATCGCCAAGATATCGTTCTGATTGGACTACCGAATGAAAAAAACAAAATCATTGCATGGAAATGGTTCTCGTTCCGTTATTACTTATGGGAATGGAAACGACAAATAAGAATAAATGTTCTGCTAAACTTGTATAAACAGATTAGTTTATTTCCCAAGACAAGCTGAATACATATGGGGCGTTTTTAAATGTCAACGTAATATAAGCTTGTTCTCTTGAAATTGATTTAAAATGTAAACAAAACGTGACCCGCAATTTCAGCAGTTTCATCAATAGTGTACTTTACATCGATTCGATGAGATCACACGTACACAAAGCAGAAGTTATGTGCGCCAGCACGCACTATGTAATGCTGACTTGGGTGTGAGTTTAAATACAACGAACTGTCACTTATTAAATAACATCTTTCACTAGAAGTTGTTACTTGTCGAAAGAGAGTTACCAAATTGTTTGATTGTGACGTTGTGATGTTTTTCATATGTTTTCATATTTCGGTTTATTATGTGAGCGTCACCTTGTATCAGGTATTGTATGCCTATACGTCGATGATTGTGTCCATGGTAATGCTTATTAATATCTAAATGATGTTGTATAATCCCCTACATAAAAGGTTCCCACAATTGAATACGCGCAGTCTTTGCACGGTTTAATCGTTCACGAGGTAATTTTTGTTTTGTAATTTATGTGTCTTTTGACAAAAAAATATACCTTGTTTAACCGATGAGTTGTAAATATTATGTTATAATATCCACCGAGTTGAACATCAAATGTCTATTGGTAACTAATCAACGGCGTGATCGGGCGTTAAAGGTACAGTCAAAACTAGATTTCCGCAGGTTGGCTCTAAATTTGCAGACAATTGGTACTATTAACTTGTGTTACGAAAATACTAGGGCTGTCAATCGAATTGAATTTGCTCACCATAGAGAGACAGATGTTCAAGGAGATGTCGATGTTTTATTGGCACATGTACTACTTCTTCATCGTGTATATTTCGCACGTCGACTCTGCACATTGCAGGTAAAACAATGTCTGCACAGAGTCTGCATTCTCCTATAACAATCCTCAAACGGAAATGCTTACGACACAGTATTATTATAAGTTTGCTGTCCCACAAGGAATATAATAAAAACAACGAACAAAATACTAGGACACATTATTTAATTGATTTATTTATAAAAACAAATTAACAAGTATGTCTGCCTCTGATCATATTTGCATGTTCACTGTGCAAGACCCACCTCCTATATTTGCACCTTTGCGTTTTGCTATTGGAAAATAATGTCCGATCTTATTAATTATAGGTTGATCATACGATCAATTTATGAACCAAATATGATTGTTCTTAAGTTTTATGTTTTTATGTCAAAGACAGCAGATTAAACACTTTTTTTCTTTTCTTTTTTCATCGGTTCCCCCTCTCATGGGAACCATCAATTTGAGGCTTTTTGTCAAAAACATTTTCAGGACTAACGCAATCATGATGACTGTTCCTATACACCAATCCAGGCGCGTAAGTGCTGGGCGCCGCCATAAGCGCCGCGCGCTGCTGCTGCGGTGTACTTGTGCCTAATTTTGTGCACAAAGACACTAGAAAATCGTTTCCCTTTTCACTTTTTATGGAAATTTAATGTCTTCCTCGACATTCTATGAAATTTCTCTGACATGGCTGCATGATATGACGATTTACTACATTCTTGATAATTTTTTTTAAATTAAGCACAGAGTAAAATACTGAAATTCTGATAAAATACTCTGCCGATGTCGACTATTATGCAGTTTCCGCGTCTTTTTCCCCTAACTCACCTAAGACAAGCACCGTTTTCAAGATGATTCGGTTTATATTTAGTTGCAAATATCTGTGGTCAGTGATCTACATTGGAATATCATGATGTCCTGGAAAGGAAATCGTGTAAGTCGTTGAGGAAAACATTTAATTTCCATAAAGAGTGAAAAGGAACATGATTTCCTTATGTCTTTGTGCACAAAACTAGGCACACGTACACCGCAGCAGTGGCGCGCGGTGCTCAACACTTGCGCGCCCGGTGCGCGTCGGATTGGTCTATTGATGATCGGTACATTATCGACAGATAAAAAAGAAATGTAGACAGTCTTCATAACAATAAGTTTTACCGCAATTTTGGGCAACAAAGCAACCTATTTCACGTCCATTGATTCGTATACTTTTGAGGCATGCGAATTCGTATTGCATTATATTCAAATAAACTTATTATCAGGTGTTTTTTAGACATTCAAAGTTTGCCTTCAATTTTGCAGAGTAGGCGCAACTAGACCTTTCTGCGAAAAGCTAATGCGAATTTCGATGCTGTTTAAGGATATATATATATATATTTTTTTTTCTTTCAATGGTCTTATTTTATTGATCTCATGACGCAAGAGAACATTAGCTTTCACATTTTTTGAAATTGAATAGGCCTATATCTGATTTCAGGAGCTTTCAATTCCAAACGAAATGGAATAATGTGACGTGTAAAATGGCTGCTTATTTGCTGATATTAACGGGAAGACCTATGTTCTCCATTTACATATTTAACTATACTGCTCGGTTGAGTAAACAAATTTATTAGTTTTAAAAGACTCCGCTTTTGTGCACAATGCTTTTAGGAAACTTTTCAATTATGTCTGACCTTTTACCGCTAATCTGACCGATTAGAAATACTTACTTTGCAATTGACATGAAATGAATTACAAACAAATGACAAGAGCACGGTTTGTTTTAATTAATATTTGTCAGTACTACTCGAGAGGTTAATCTACCATCATCAATGTAAGATTGTTTTGGTTTTTGGTTACTGAAAGGTAATGATGAACGGAGCCGACCTATTTTTAATGGAAAGGGAGAGAGATTTAATGGCTATTGGGGTTTGGACGGGTTGTGAAGAGGAAGTTTTGTGCTAATAGTCGGCTTGTAATCTCGGGGTTCGCAATTAATTGTTTCGTCAAAGAAGGGTCTTTGCTTAAAAAAAGCAACAATTTGAGTGTGCAGTTCTGGCATGGATGTGAGGATATGCTCTCGGGTGTACATTCTGCTTGGTCATTGGAGGTCACCTCCATACTATACCGCTGTGTTATATTTCGAATCGATTGTGATATAGGATTTGTGAGTACAATTTCAAATAACCCCTTTCCTGTGTATTATTTCTATGGACTGGTGGCTATAGTGTAGATCAATCTATATTTTGTGTAAGCTAGCTGTAATTTTGTTGTTGTCATGTATATTGTATATATACATGTGATATATATATATATATATATATATATATTTGTATTATTATTATTATCATTATTAGTATACATTTTTTTGTTCACGACTACTACCACTTTTTTATTGTTATGTTATGTTATTCTATTTTGTTTTCGCAGTCATGGGTGTATCAAAAAAACAAACTGTAATGAGGTATGTACATTAATTGTTGATGACAGACAACGTACACGGACATGGACAGAGGGCGGTGGTTTTAATCTCGATTAAACACAAACTGTTCGACTCAGACATCCTGTAAAATAAGTGATGGTATAAGCACAATCGAAATACCTAGATAAACAAAAATGTCGCACGGCGAGGTCCTTCACTGTGTGGATAAACATACCGATGTTCGTGGACCAACTCTGATTTGGGATCAAAGCACTTTGCTACTGAAGTGACCAAGGTGGAATGTATATAATGTAGATATATTCAGTATTTATAGAAGCTCAAGTAACGTATCGTCTGCACGTGTACAACCAGCAAATATACTTGATCAATCGCGAGTTACATTTTATTTTTTCTCCTCTCTATTATTAAATTCAAGGGGAAAGGATAGCACTCTATATCCGATAGTTTTCAATAAGAAAGATAGACTGGTGGTCATTGAAAGCGCCACATCAGTTTCATTTACAGGATCCTGCACCCAAAAATAGGCACGAGGCATCCAATTACCGAAAGCAATGGTGTATCGAATGTCGTCTTCACTGTGCTAGGTCGTTGGCCATTTATTTAGCCCCCGACTGGCCCGCCTGCTCATTTTCTACTTTCGAAATGATTATTGTAAATTTTCAATAGGTGGTTATATATATAATTACCCAACATAAAGACTACAATCGACTGCAATTTCGAAACAGCCACAATGAAAGGTTGAAAGAATTGCTTTAAATTGCTGTCCCCATTTTCCCACCGTTAAAAGCAAGCATAATGAGTACCAAGTAGTACGGCAGTACATTTGGACATTGTTCTATTTGATAATTCATTTCATTGTCCTTTATTATAGCTTTGTTGCACGACGCCTGCACAAAATTCCTAGTATAAAAGACCATTCCATTCACAGACGACCTAAATATTCCGTCTATGTTTAGACTCGAGTAGAGACTGAATGAACCTCTTTCTGGCATTATTCTTTGTATGTTTTGTACATCCAGGTCAGTGGTTGGATTTCAATGCAATACGCCTAGGTAGAAAGGGGGTGTTTCTGACCGTATTACAGACAGTTTTGGTGGCAACAAATGACCCCCTTTTTCAGCTGCATTCTCTCGAGTTGAATCACCTGCCTCTCTTGCTTTGTATTGGTTGTTTTATTGAAACGACAGAAAGTCTTATGGGGATAACCGAATAAAAATCAATGGAAGAACAGCCCCGGGTACCCTGCATGGCGATTCTACATGAATTTGCTATTTCGTCTGGATTTTGTTTCATTCCTTTGGTTTTATATCAACCCGATCGAGTTTGTTGCCCACTAAAGAAGCCTGTCAACATTATTGCGCGTTGTTATACATGTCCCGGAGCCAAAGCCTCAATTTACTGATGAATTTGCAGCTTGGAATCGGACTTACCTGACAATGAACGCCTCCCGAGCCGTGTTCTGAGCTGGGAACTTCCCATTAAAAGCGAGCCTGCGTTACGTACCTAGATGCGCCACAGGCTCTGATTGCTCAGAGGAAAGAGAACGTCGAATATATTTAAGTCTCTGACAGGACAGGGTACCAGTACGCAAATAAAAAAAAATAATTGAGAGTGGAGGATCAAGACTACGGACAACGTCTCTCAGTCTACCAAACATTGTTGTTGTGACACAATTTATTGACCTATGATAGCCGTCCAGAAGATACATCTTCCCCTGTGAGGAGATGTGGTGAGAACAAATTGTTTAACGGAGAGAAGAATAATAATATATTATAGTACAATGAAAGTAAAACATACTAATTATAAAATGAAATAATGTAAATAACCCTGACAATCCTGATGTTTTATTTGAATTAACATTATTTATCTAAAAACCAGATGCATCCAAACTCGACAGAATAACTATCAATTCTTAAAAAGAAGAAGAAGAAAAATAAGACCGTCAACAGAAACAAATGTTAGCTTAACTATTTTATTTAAAACAAAAGGTCATATCGTAAAAAGGAAGAAAAAAACCACCTCAAAAACAAAACAAACAAACAAACAAACACCCCAATAAACACCCGACACACAAACAAACAAACAAAGAAAAACAACAACAACAACGACAAAAACAAAAACAAAGATAATTCCACGGAGAGGGAATTCCTTCCCTGACATAACTGCTTTACGTGAGATCAAAGTACACTATTCGTATCTCTGACAACCATTGATTTGAATCTGCACGCTCTGTTGGTGGCGTTTAGGTTACCAAGTGGTTTTGCGGCAAGCCACAAATAATGTCATACCTTAAATTAATGTTAAGGTTGTTGAATTGACAAGATATAAAGAAAGAGTTGTGTTTGTTCTAGGGTAACCTGAACATCTGACGTCACACTTCGAGGCTCGTGAGCTTTTAGAGAGGGAAAGCCCATCCACATTTCGAGGCTCGTGGGTAACGCCAGATACCGGCCTTTCGCTCCTGGCAGGGTCCTGCCAGATGTACCTTTGACCTCGCATCCCACACACGGCGATTCGTAGTCAATAAACACGTACACAAACATTAGTGACTAAAACAACATTACATACAAACATTATGCACACGCAGCAGACGATCGAAAGTGCAAGAGCGGGCTGACAAACTACATCACCTCGGACCATGCTCGGATCAATCATAACACATTATATGCCACTCATGTTTATCAAATGAAATCATTGGGCCTGTGAAAAACGTGCCTGTCTTTATCCTTGCGGATAAAGACAGGGGATCAGTCTATTTTGAAGGGTAGCCCGTCCCGGACTAGACGACTAGGTTGCTTTTCAACGCAAGAGGGCTGCACACCGTGTTGACCGGATATATCTATCAAACGCGCAAAACTTGTTATGTCGTTGCACGTTTCCTTTTTCTGCATTGAAATGACAAATCAATGATGATGTCATATTGCCGCCTGCTTATCGACCGCAAACCTGTCCAACAGGAGACACACTTACTACTTATTGGCTTATATTCAGTGGGTAAATCGCGCGGTTATCAATTTGAACATCGCTTAACTTTGCCCGTTGAAAAGACGTAATCTACAAAATGTCACTGCGATCAACATGTTGGTCTTGATGTTTTGTTTGACAGCCCTTAGATTGAACTACTTGTTGTTGTTGTTTTTTTTTTCTGTACCAATATACCCCCCCCCCCTCCATTAGATTGTTATAGGCCTACGTAAAAAACTGTGGCATCGTCCGGTCCAAAACGTAGACTTTCCGCCTAATTAGCGAACGCGTTGGTTAACTGTCAAACAGGCTTTACATAACTGATCTTTGACATTTTGTTGCAACAGACTGAATCGAGTTGAGCTTGTGTATGTAATCAGACTGCCGCATAACTGCTTTGAATGGGCTCACCTGTTTGTGTGCGTATACATATCAATGTATTTACTCAGTCGTATAAATATATATACTTTGTTGTCTTCTTTTAGTCTATTTATGTAATTGTTTTCTTCTTCTTTTGGGGGGATCGACATATCTGAATGATGCGGTCCTGTTGGATGCTTTTAATCACACTATTTTCAGAAATTATAATGTAGTTTTTAAAATGTCATTGACATACTCGTCTTATTCCGGTTCCCCGGCACATGTACATCGTGGACACACCCCCGCCCCATATTAAACATTCGCTGGTAATTAGAGCAACATTGTACAGTATTGAGTGTTGGCTGTTTGAAAACGCCCGATATACCCTAAATGGATTGATAATTCAATATCCCAAGGTCATGTAGTACAAGTTGAAAAATGTCCGCGTACAGAATATTCTGATATCGGAGTACCGGGTCCAACAGCCAAGTACTAAGTAATTTGATTTACGAGTGCGAGTACTTGATGAATAAAACAATACTGCCAATCAATATTAATTTCTAGATGATATTGTGTGCCTGTTTTTATGAATATCTCTTGAACATGAATAGCCTATAGCAAAGATACCCCCAACTCTACTTGTCCAATTGTTTTCCCGAATTTAAATTAACACAATATAATTTAGACAACCGTATTTTGACCACGAGTACTTAAACTTGAGTCAGAGTAATTTTCCAATCGAGTGTCGAGTACATGACTTTGAATACATTTTGTTTCACCATCGAGTATCGAGTATGGACTTCGAGTACCAATACGAGTACCATCAAAACGGCAGTCGAGTAGTACTCGAATAAGCGTGCCGAGTACGCGTGCTCCAATACTCGACAATGAAGCATTTGCGGAGCGCCGTTGACTTACACAGTCTTACAGAAGATTCACAAATTGCAACCCACGAAATGAAATAAATAGCTATACCCAGTAGGTGTGTTTTTTTTTAGGAGGGGTGTTTGTGGTTTTTGTCTCCTACTTTGTATTTTCGTGTTTTTTTATTAATTTACCTGTTTATATATTTATTACCTAATGTGCTGCAAACTATAGCATGAGTTTCAATCCAAGAGTTGACGCACAGTTAGCTGAACAGTCAACATAAAGTAGTTCTTTAGAAACGTACTATACTGTTCATTTTGCAATTCTAAGTGGAGAGACACGAACCATGTATTTATCAGTTAGGTCGGGTATTCAATGACAACAACACAGCGTTTATTCTTTGGAGATTATCGATCTTCATAGAAAGCATTTCTGAGCAGCGGCAGCAGCTATTCAGATAAACTGACAAGCAGGAGAGAGAGAGAGAGCTGGAAAGAAAATACCGGGATAAAAGTAGGATGAAAGGAAGAGCACTAACATTCAAAACATCAAATAGATATTCAATTATTGGCGTACTATGTAAAAAAAGCCCAGCGGCTATTTACAAAATGAAATTATACCATTACCACGCAAAAAAACGAAAAATTATTTTCTGTGAAATAGTCTTCTTTTTTTTTTCACATTTTGAAATGCTCGATATTTGTTTTATTATTTTGCAAAAACTACGACAAATAACAAGAGAACGAACATAAAATCTTTATACCGTCTTTTTCAACAAACCCCCCCCCCCCCCAAAAAAAAAAAAAAAAAAAAAAAAAAATGCACAAAAACTAATAGGCCTACCGGTATGTTGCTCCCTTATTTGTGGAGTAAAATGTATTGGTATACACAAATGTACGATATAAATATTTCCCAACGTTGAGTGGGCTGCTTCTTCAAAGGAATAGCAATCTTAACACATAGGCCTACTCGTTCAAAGGATTAACAATCGTTTAGCAAAGAGTATTTTGACTGGAAGCATAAAACCATGTCTTTGGGGTTGATAATACCATTTCATTTTAATAAGCGGTAATAAACAGACATTTCCTGCGATGGCAATTCTATTAGATTGTGCTTAATTCCATTTTTAATTCATATCATCAGTTATAACTACGAGCGACATAAGCTGATTGTGATGCTGATTTGCGACCCGGTTTCATAAAGAAGCATGTTCTAGTTTTTTGTTTATTTTATTATTATTTTTTTTTTGGCTTTTGTTGTGTTTTTTCTCTATCCTTGGACATAATTTTGACATTCTCCTCAACTGACGGACCAGACGATGATGACTGACATTCCGAATCGGACGGGGAAACCCGACAACATGCCGGACACGAGTTCTTTCCGAACGTTTAAAGTTTAAATTAAGTACGGTATCCACCAGAGTGTGTTACTCTTGTGGTGATTGGGAACAAGATTGGTGTATGTATTATGGTATTGATTCTCTGTGTTATTAATACGAGGCATTAATACGAGAAAAAAAATATATTGACGATAACAACTCAGTAAGAAATAGTTACGATGACACCGATTATAATGTAAATATACATATGTTAATACACTGCAGAAACTGGTGTTTTAAAATTGACACCACGGGTGTTGTGACATTTAGATACCGGAAAGAGAATCGACATTTACAAAACAGGGTGTTAAAATAACAACTATTTTCGAGAAAAACAGTTACATTGGTGTTAATTTAACATCATATGATGTTAACGTTGATTCTTTCTTCGGTGTCTATATGTGACACCCATGGTGTCGATTTAAACACCCCAATGTTTGCAGTGTACTTTCAAAGAAAATATAGAGTTGGCCCCCGTATGCCATGTTTTTTCTTAAACAAAACATTAATTGGGAAAATGACCCCCAAAAAGGAAAATAGTATATCAATAGACCCCATCCATGTGTTATTGTGTATGAGCTCATTTGGCAAGAAGTTTACTCAAAATGTTTTACTGAGCACGAATTTAAGATAACATTAAACGTACTGAGCATTGGTTTTATACTGATAATAATAAACTCCGCGAAATAATTAACGAAAAAAGGTCAAGTGTAAAAAAAAACTTCCCCCATGAGATTATATTGTTTGTATTAGATGTCGAATGTAAATATCAATCACCATAGGGACAACATACAGCGAACAATTTCGTAGTGTTCAGGGTTGGCAAAGTCATTTTAAAGGGATTTTCAATATTTGTAATATATTATTATTGTCATTATTATTTATTATTACTATTCTAACACTTAATGATGCCATCGGTCACTTATTGAGTGTCCTTTTTTAATGAAACAGTCGGTAGGGGCCTACTCCTCCATTCATTTTTTTTTTCCTCAAAAAATCACAAAAATTTCAAGTTCCCCAACCTTACCTGGCCAAATAGCATGCCAGTTGTCTTGTTACCATCGTTTTTTGTTTTGTTTTCTTCAAACACAACATAAAGCATCAATGACCAGATCTCCCGGAATTCCCATAGGAAATGTACAGCAGTTACTTGACCTTGTTCAATAGCCTCTACTGTGTGAAATGAACCATATGGTTTCCAGGTAGCTTTTTATGTATACCTGTACAATGGCTGTAGGCAGTGACCTGCATTTGGTTTATTTGGTCAGAAGGGTCCATACTAATGGTTTGGGCCATTTGAAAATGATTTGTTTTCTCCATAAAAATGTATTACACTCAAAAAGTGACCGATGCAGTGTCCGAGTGTGATTTGTTTGTTGATGGTGTCACGCAGGGTTAAGACGCAGGTGTTAAAGCGATAGTGTTAAAATTGGAGCTTAGACAACTGCACCATGCCTCCACAGATACCCAACCCGGAAGTATCGCGGTAGCTAGACAGTGGTGTGGAGCAAAATGAAGGGACGTGACAATAATGAGAATTGTTTACGACATGATTGCACAAACAACAACTTGCTATCTTGCCGAATATGTAAATTTTACTTGCGGTAGGCCTACAGTCCCTATACTTTCCACAAAACAACCCCCTGTCACGGAAAATGTGGTTATTATTTTGTTTGTCCCGCACAACTTGATCATCAGTATTTCACGGATCATCCTTCCAAAGTGAAAGTGTATTGTTCCCGAGGCTACATTTGTATTTATTGCCGGTTGGTGGGACAGGCCTTTTGCATGGGTGACTAGATGTACTTTCGACTGAATTCCTCCACAAGTACTCGAGAATTTGAGCCTTAAAGCAAATGTACAACATTGGTAATTGTCAAAACCCAGTATCCACACTTGATGTGACCCATCACATACAATAAATAATAACAAATCTGTAAAAGTTTAAGCTAAATCGATCTGCTGAGTCATGAGAAAACAGTGAAAAAACCCTATGATACATTTTCACTATTTTCAAACATCGGATTTGATCACCAGTGATTATTGTTTTACTCATTTCCTAAAAACTATAGCATTTCAAGCAAACTATTTCAAGGAAAGTTTTCCACCTTGACCATCTTGATATCATGTAAGTTATGTGGAAATCTGTGAACATTTATATGTTCAACCTTACCAATGCTGTACACAACCTTTAACACTTTGTGATACGCCTGGGGATTACCAGTTTGCTAAAATACACTAAACATAATCATGAAATTGGTCATGGTCTATAAGGTACAAGTTTTAACATCATTTTCCTTCTCTCAAAAAGTTTCAAGATCGTTATTGGTAATTTGTTTTCAGATTTGAATCTTCGAATGTATTTTGCGTTCATTCACTATCGGTGTAAAACTTGATAGCAAGCGAAGGCATTTACTTTGGTAACGAGGAATGTTGTACCGGTAGGTAAACTCGGTTGGAGGCTCGTGCTGTTCGTTTCTGGCCTATAGGCCTACTTCCCCAACCCGCATTTCTAGACAATATAAAGTATAGCTGACATAGAATATTACCAAATGACATTTGTAGCTTATCGCTCAGTGCTTGTCATTTCTAAATAAGGGTGTGTATATGCATCCAGACTTAAAACCATGCAGATTTCACTCAAACAACCCAATTATTTGATTCATGTTGAAACCGCGAAGACAAAAATGTTCAGACATTGCCTTGCTAGTAAACGCTCGCAGTCTGCCAATATTCAAATAAAGTGCATACTTATAGTGTCTGCCCTTTAACGATAATTTACATGGAGCACCCCCATGTTCATCTCCGATGAAGTCATCGATCGGAGTTGCCGATGTTTAAAAGACATGTCATTTTTGTCGTTAGAGTTTTGAACGAGACGCAGCTATAAGACGTAAGACGATATGGCAAACAGCTGCCGCAGGTGATTCAAAGACTGGCAATGCACCTCAGCATTCCCTCATTACTAATGAGTAACTAATATATGCATCAGCAGTGGTTTTTTTTCTTCTATAATGCTCACCAGAGCAATTGTTAAAAGTTCCCTTTACTAAGGACAATCCCAGGAGAAGTGGATGAGCGTATTAATGACAAGGACATTTGCATAATTTCTTACTTTCTAGGGATCATCGATGTCTGGTAAAAGGTTGCCAGTAAAATTGTGTGTAAATAGAGCCAGCGTTTTGCTGCGAACTGTAAAATAACAAAAACGGCAATTCATCGCATGGTTTCATTTTGTTGATTGTAATTTGTATATACACCGTCAGCTGCATGGTTATCAACAACTACACACAAATCAAAGTATATTATTTGTATTCAATTTATTAATATGTTTAATATATGTTTGTAATTATTGTTTGTTACATATGAAGAGGTTTTTATCGATTTTTCACAATGTACACATTGTGTAATAACATTCACTGTAAAATTCATTGTTTTTGCTGTTAAATATTAATAACGTGAGACGTGACTGCGATCAACTTCTTCTTGTTTCAATTTTTATTTTCAGCGGATTATATATAAGCAGTTGTAATATGTTGTTTGTTGTGAACTAATACTGGTGCAGATTTGTTCGAGCAATGTTGCCATTCAGCTTGCCAATAATATATAATTGTGTACCTATGTAGTACTAATGGTATTACTATGTTGTATACGTATAGCAACATTATTAAAACAGCAAGATACAGCCGAAAAAAATGGGTCGTCCAAAAGGGTTGGGAATTCTTGTAGTCAGTAGTATAATGCCTGTCAATAGGCCAATTATACTCTCGATCTTTTCCAAGTATGCAGCCTTGCATCTACAAACACAAAATCGGATATCTTCTGTTATTCTTTTTATTTTTTTTATTTTTCAACGTGTTTTTTTCTCGTTTTTTTTTTTTCGTCTTCTTCTTAAGGAGCAACTTATGCTTATATCCCCGCCTGATCAAAATAATTATAAAAAGCGAGTGACACAGACACAAACAGCTCCCAACTATAATATCAGTTACTTGGAATATTCTGCAGCGCCGTGTGTTTTGGGGTGTTTTTTGTTTTGTTTTGAAAAGTGTACCTATATATAAACTAAGCCCATGCACCCAGGTCAGTTTTACCACTCTGGTCCTCGAGGAGTAAACCATATAACCACTCATACCCAGAATATAATGCTCCAGTTAATAAATTGCTTTTCTAAAAAGGAAAGGAAGAAGGTTTAAACAAAAACATGTTGTATCAAACCGGCTGTTGGCGTATCGATTGAAATACCACACATGATGATTGTTCGGGTTATTTTAGGAAGTAGAGTGAGTGATGTTTGATCAATATCCGCTGGCACAGGGTTTGATATCTCCTTGAACTAACCACATTATATGGAGGTTTGGCAATGTTACAAGGAAGTAAATCATGACTGCTGCTATATATCTCCTAGAAAGAACCAAGTCATACAAAGTGTTCAATGAAAAAAAGAGAAGGGAGTAAAACGACACTGACACTTTGGTATACATGTATACGTTGGTCATAAAAAGCAGACAGTATTTTGTATTGATATTTTATATATTATACGGTTTTGACAGGTGACAGAAAGAATTATAACAGCGGAAGTCTTTGGATACGGGAAATCAACACCGCTTGCATTTTACTGTAATACTACTATCTGTATTGACGCACTGTAATTTATAACATGTAAACGATATTTATGTAATAGACACGATAATTATGTAAGAGACAATGTCATAAATTAAGTTATTAAACAATGTAAAACATGTAATGACATAGTAGTTGGTATAGCAATTTTGTGCACGGAATATAATTATATATTTATCTTTGTCAAATGTGAAGAAGAAAAAAAATAAAATGAAAGTTTTGCAGAAACGCAATGTTATGCATGTATTCTGCTTCCAAGTGTCATCATTCAACGGTGACCCATAGCCTATGGGACAAGAGTTAATCCATGTGTAGAGCTTTCCCTTGCAGTTCTCTATTTATAGACGATGCAGTTGTCTACTCAAGAGGTGGTGAACTACCGTACACTGATGCCTATTTGTCTATGTTGAGGTACCGCTAGGGCTACAACATGTCACCGTAAAGAAGCATTTTACAGACTCGAAAACATGTGTATCTGTGTATTTGTAACCGTCTGAAATATTATGTTTGTAAACAAGCTTTTCTGGTACGACTTTTGCAAAGGCGGTTCAAATATTATTCTCCTAGAGGGAAGCAAACAATGTGACCCAATTAGTCTTCAGATAGTGCCTTAGAATGTTTTTGTTTTAAATACAAACAATCGAATTAAATCAGCACAATTATTAAACAAACAATTAAATACAACGCTCACAGATGCAACAGTTCGCCTTTAATAAAGAAGTGTGGCTAAAACATGAATATGTAGCCGCAGTCGTCCACATTGATTAAAAGGTGCAACACGATTATTATCACCTATTTAGCGTTGTATTCAAGTTGTATAAATACAAACAATCTAAATAAATCGTTCGATTAGAAAACAAATAAATAAACCAACACAACGCTCACAGATGCAACAGTTCGCTTTTAATAAAGAAGTGTGGCTAAAACATGAATATGTCACCGTAGTGATTGACATTTAAGGGGCAACACGATTGTAATCAAATGTTTTAGCGTTGTATTCAAGTTGACGTATGTACCGGTCGTTTTCAAAACGGCGACGGTTACGGTTTAGGCTCCGGTTGAACCGGTTGGGTCTCGACGTTTCGAGCAGTATACTCTGCTCGTCTTCAGGAGAAGAGCAGAGTATACTGTTCGAAACGCCGAGACCCAACCGGTTCTTTTCAGAACCAACACTCCTCCCAAAAGAGATTTTACACATGGTTGTACCCGCAAGTTTACTACTATTTATAGTTACTTCTTACTTTCAACACCATGCAAAGCTTCAAACACCAATTAATAATAATAATGATAATGACAAAATTAAGTCAGAGCCAAGTTCGAAACCTTGCTTTCAATAATAGCCTGCAAAGACTCTAAATTGCCCCCACCCCCTGTGGACCGATTAAGAGGAGTGCTTATTTTGTATGGCGTATAATGATAATACAACGGACATTTATATTGCGCAATACCTATTTTTTTATATGAATATACTCTACTGCGCATTACAACACAATGTGCTTATACGATACTGACGTACTTACGGTTGCATCATGTACGGTTTTTTTTGGTGTTCGTGCAATACAAGCACGAACACCTCCTTGTTTTTGTTATGTTTTTTTTTCTTTTTTTAGGGGTTCGTGCAATATGTGCACGAACACCTCTTGTTATGGTTTTGTTTAGGTGTTCTTGCAATACTTGCACGAACACCTCCTTGTTTTTGTTCTATTTTTTTTCTTTTTCTTCTTCTTCTTCTTCTTCTTCCTCATCGTCAGCTTCAAACACGTTATTTACTGGCTATACAGAACCTCACGCTTTTCCGATCCTTACATAATTTGGCGCAGTCGCCTGCAACATAAAATTCTCATTGATTACAACTACTACAACCTCTGCAACAATCCTGCTGGTTTCATCACAAAATGGTCTTTCAACAACGCCATTTTCACAATCGTCAATAACAAGATAACATGGTTGATGTAGTCCCCCACACGATATCTCCTCTATTTTCTGATTACTTTTTTAACAATGTGTATTTTCTGTAATTTACCTACTCTGTATTTGTACAGAATTTATCTCTCGCTTAAATTTGCATCCTTTGTGGGGGGAGGCAGGTTTCGTGTTTCGTTCCCCCCTCTGATCGGGCTTTTTGGTGTCGGAGGAGTCTTACATTCCGCGGTCGTGTTCCTTGAGAGTGTTGGGTTCCAACCACTTCCAAAGAGTGTCTGACTCCTTCGATACCTTGCCTAGTTGGGGGGGGGGTGGACGTGGGATTTGTTTTTTCTGGCGAGGGATGCTCGCTTATTTTTATTGATTATTGTTTACAACGTAATTTCCCTGTAATTTTGTAAACTATTGCAAGCAACTTCAATCGTTTTGAAATAAAGTTGTCATTGAAAAGTCAAAAAAAGTCTTCTTCTTCTTCTTCTTCTTCTTCTTCTTCTTCTTCTTCTTCTTCTTCTTCTTCTTATTCTTCTTCTTCTTCCACGGAACTATTCTCAGAAGCATAACTCAAAATTGAAATTGAATTGAAAATATAAACTCATCAGACAATTGAACCTCAATATGAAGACGGCATAAACTTGATGACGTCATGATGACATTATTGGGTGTTGAATTACAAGGTTTTTGAACTTAAAAAATTACCATTTGCTATTCACTGTATATCCTTAAAACCATCCGAGCTGACACAAGAAAAAGTTGCATGCTGGACCCACTGGGCGCGCTTGAGAAGCACGGGTAAATAACTGTGGTTGGGGGCATAAATCTTGTTCTAATGGTCTGAACAGATGATGTTCCCTGGACCCATACACTATAGATTGAAGCATTCTGGAAATGTTCACATTGGTTCACCACTAATTTTCAAAACAGGATTAAGTTTGTGTACACGCAATAGGATGTTTGTGTACACGTTATAATGTAACCCAGTTTTCCCACACTATTTGTCAACCTCTATGTTAACTCACCCAAAAATCACTACAGTATATAAAAGAAGGGTGTTTAAAGGTAGTTTAAAAAAAAAAAAAATAAAAAAAAAAAAAAAATCAGCGGAATTGATCCACACATTAATTTTGTAGTTATTAATAGTAATTTAGTAGTTATTGAATGTGAACGTTATGATGTTCATTAGTGGGCATTGAACAAATCAAGACTGGGGCAACATTTGAAAAAATTAACCGGAAGGTCAAAGTTTGCAATTGGGTTTGTTCTGAAAAAAAAAAAAATCTATTTCGGAGCATAACTCAAGAATAAAATTGAATTGAACATTGAAACTCATCTGACAATTGAACCTCAATATCAAGACGACACACACTTGATGGTGTCATGGTGACGTCATCAGGTATTGAATTACAATAAATCAAAGTTTAATATATGTACAAAATCATAACTCGTGAACCACAGGTTGAATTTTTACAATCTAAACATCATCGTAAAGGTCGTTTAAGATTTAACAAACGCTACACAGACTATGACCCCATTTGACTTTGACTTCTGGTTCAAACCTGAAAATTTCACAAAATTTATATCTCAAATCCAAGTATTTTGTCATAATTTTTGCATCAGGTTATAATGAGTGAGCCTGCTCATTTTGTTTGCACAGAGATGACAACATTTTCACCTTTACATCTGGACGTTAAAGCGCACGTGTCTCTTGACCCTAGTTGACAACGAACGATAGTGTAATAACACATGTCGGCCCTACACACACGTATAACCTGTACATGCACAATGCTTTTGTAGCTTACTTTACATGTGTGTGTATAGTCTTGGTTCCAAGAACTCCAGTTGAAGACTAGTGCATGAACTCCAGTTGAAGACTAGTGCATGTACTGCACAGCTACAAATTTGGCGTCCCTCGGTGTTTCATTGTATATGGCACACCCAAACATTTGACAAATTCGATATTTGAAAATGTCATAAATCCTAAAACAAATTGGGTATTTACAATCTTTACATCATCTGAAATGTCGCATTGAACTAAACACGCGCTGCACTAAGTGTGACCCCGTTTGACCTTGAATTCCAGTTCAAAGTTGAAATTTAATATTAAAAAGCACAACTTCTGAACAATACATTCGATTTGTACAATCTACGCATTATTTGGAAAGTATGTAACAACTTAAGAAACGATATACAGAATGTGACCCCATTTGACATTTACTTCCGTTTCAAACCGAAGATGAAGTTAAATATTTGATAATGTATATACTCCTGAATCACCCATTGGATATGTACAATCAATACATCATCTGAAAGGTCTTAATAAACTTAACACAAGCTACACGAACTGTGACCCCGTTTGACCTTGACTTCCGGTTCAAACCGGAAGATGAAATTGAATGTTTCAACAAATCATACATTGTTTTTTTTACAATCTAAACATAATTACAAATGCATGTAACCACTTCAAAAAACGATACAAAGATTGTAACCCCATTTGTCCTTGACTTCCGGTTCAAATCGGAAGATGAAATTTATTAACTAAAAATCATTATTCCTGAACCACTTAATTGATTTGATTCACCTATACGTCATAAGAAAGGACTCAAATACTTTTATTAACGCTACAAACTGTGACCTCATTTGACCTTCCGTTACAAACCGGAAGTTGATCTTTAAAATTTGAAAAATTGATAACTCCTGAACCACACAATGTTTGTTATACTCTACACACCATCCGAAAGTTGTCCAAGGACTCACCAAATGTTACAAAGTGTGACCCTATTTGACCTTGACTTCCAGTTCAAACCGGAAGTTGAAGTTTAAAAACAAGACTCCTGTACAACACAATGTACTTTTACAATGTTTATGTTATTAGAAAGGTCTATACAATTTCAACAGGAGCTACACACAAAATGTGATCCCTTTTGACCTTGAGTTCTGGGTAAAATTGGTAGTTGAATCTTAATATTTGAAAAAAAATCATAACTCCTTATCCAAACATTGGCTGTTTACAGTTTATACATCATTGTTAAGACCTTAAAAAGGGCAACAAACGCTAGACAGGGTGTGACCCCATTTGACCTTGACTTCCAGTTTAAACCGGAAGTTAAAGTGTTAAATTGGAAAAACATCTAACTCCTGAACCAGTCATTGGATTAATAAGGTGAAAATAATGTCCTCACCAATTCATTACTCAAAGCTGATGACATTACTCGCGAACACCTTGTTTTGGTGATGTCACAACAACTGAATCTCTAGTTGTTGTTGTTGTTTGTGTTTGTGTTTTTTTTTTTTTTCTTCTTCTTCTTCTTTTGAGGGGGGGGGGGTTGCGTGGCAATAGTATTACTTTGCATTGTCAACTTCCACTTCAATAATTACTGATCAAACGAACACACACATAATTAAACCATACTGCCAAATGAGAACAACACTAACAACACAAAAATGTTGGAAGTCGTCGAAAGCAACAATTGACGAGACGGCAAAATTATAATAAACTTGTCGGGGAGTGGTGCCAATGGGTAAAATGGTTACCCAACCAAAGTTTAATTTACCGAAAGAGGGCGGACGTCGTGTTTTACTACACATGACAATGTCATTATGGATCGATCAGTGCAACACTTGAGTCGACATTGCAGCTCCTTTGTCAGAGTAAACACGGAAAGCGGAACATTGCTGGCCAGACCTACGATGAATCAGTGTGGCTTGGATGACAATCAAACATACATAACTGGACTCCAGGCTAAGTTAGCCTGGAAACGGACCATGCTGATCTAGAAATGTGTATTGTCCCTTTAACTTGTATTTGGGTCAGTTCCGGACAAGTAAATAGTGCTTATGCTTCAACCAACTATCATCGGTTATCCCAATCAACAGTATCATGTGCGAGTGTATGGGGGGGGGGGTGAGCTCAAATCCTCAAATCTACAATTATGAATAGCTGTTAATAGATACTCACGAGAACATGATTAATTCTAGTATGGTATTTTCATGGAAACGGCAAACAAAACGTACAAGTATATGAATACGGTATGTATTTCAGATGAGTCCCCATATTATTATATGTGTACAACCACACACGAAGACTGTGTCTCGCTGTGTGTGACCCTTTACTGTCGTTACCTTTCTCTCTACCTCTATTTCGTCTGTTGCTTATTTAGGAAGATGATAGTTGCCGAGCCATTTTAAGTCAGCGTCATCATCTCAATGAGACCTGGTACTACACCGTAAGGAGCCTAATGGCCTCGGCAGTCATCAGTATTGATGTAATATGCAGTTTGCTTGGCAGCGCCACAGTTGCTTGCTGGGAATGGGGCAAGGCCCAAAACATGTATGAAGGCAGTTGAGCTTCGACCTAAGAACCTCGAGGGAGATCAAAGTCAACGATGCTCGATGAGAGCTCTGGCATGTGTAGCCTAGCGAGCTCTGGTCACTGCGATTAAGATGTCCTTTGCGTGCCTGGGAAATGTGCACCGAGAATTGATACGAGAATGGTGGTTCTTTCGAGTAACGGTGTGATGAAGTGGGTGATTTGGTTCCAGTGCGCGTTGATCTCAAGCTGGGATGGTTAATTATCTTCTGGGATCCACAGGTTGAATTCCGAAAAGAGCAGGTATGGGTTGCAGACATCCTGGAATGGTGCATAGTGTGCTGTTTAGGTATGTATGTACCAGGTGTGAGTGTTTGGTCCAGCACCAGACAGGTACACAACATTTGGCTAGTGCTTGGCTAGTTCTAGGGCAGATGTCAGGAGAGTATAATTTATATGGGTTGCAAACATCCTGGAATATGGTGCATAGTGTGCTGTTTAGGTTTAGTACCAGGTGGGAGTATTTGGTCCAGCACCAGACGGGTACACAACATTTGGCTGGTGCTTGGCTAGTTCTAGGGCAGATGTCAGGAGAGTATAATTTATATGGGTTGCAGACATCCTGGAATATGGTGCATAGTGTGCTGTTTAGGTATAGTACCAGTTGGGAGTGTTTGGTCCAGCACCAGACGGGTACACAACATTTGGCTGGTGCTTGGCTAGTTTTAGGGCAGATGTCAGGAGAGTATAATTTATATGGGTTGCAGACATCCTGGAATATGGTGCATAGTGTGCTGTTTAGGTATAGTACCAGTTGGGAGTGTTTGGTCCAGCACCAGACGGGTACACAACATTCGGCTGGTGCTTGGCTAGTTTTAGGGCAGATGTCCGGAGACTACAGTGGGTTGCAGACATCCTTGAATAATGCATAGTGTGCTGTTTAGGTATAGTACTAAGTGTTAGTGTTTGGTCCAGCACCAGACGGGTACACAACATTCGGCTGGTGCTTGGCTAGTTCTAGGGCAGATGTCCGGAGAGTGTGGCACTCCATTCTGCTCACGGGATGCCTTCCAGGTGTTGACGGTTGGTGTGACGTGTAAGTTGAGATGTGTGTGTTAATAACATATAAACGTTCATCTCAAGTTATAAGCCTGACTGTTATCGAGAGGGAAGGCTATTGAAACATGTTTAACCCGGTTCCAGGTACCACTGCCACAGATACACTAAACTGGTGTTAATATCTTGGGTGATGGTATTTTAAATTATGTCCCACTTCTTGTAAGCAGAGAGAATGACATCGGCGTAATAGCCTAATATTGTGAAACTCAGTTGCTGTTGAGACTGCGGAGGTGGCTTTGTTGACCATCACTGGTCTTCAGTGCCAGAGTCACCAGGGACGCTTGGGTGAGTCCAAAGTAAAAGCGGCTGTCAGATTGAAGAATACATCTCCAACTTTCTCATTGGACTCGAAGATCATAGTTGTCCTATGTGAGAAGTTTTGTTTTCCGTCATTTATATCAACTCGTGGTCCTGATTTAACTAATTAATTTAAGTCACACAATCCGTTAAATAAACTTCTTTGTATCACCACCAAAACATAATGGTATTTTATATAGTAAGTAAACAATACACAAATTCGGGTGAATTCCATCACAGGACAAATTATGTGAAACATTGAAATGAACTATTTGTATTGCGGAAGAAGACATTCTGTGAAGTGATACAGCGCTCTGCCATCGAAAAGTAAAGGGGCGCTGTTTGTCAAAATGTATACCATTTAAATGTTGATTCATCCCCAGAGTATAGGAAACTGTTTGGAAGGTATAGCGGGAAGATCGGTCTATGAAGCTCAATAGTTTGTCTTATGGCTCGATAGGTTCGAGATGGGTGGTTCGAGGAGGGCTATATGGCAGTTGCCTTGTGCCATATCTGTGATATTTCCAATGGTTGCATACAATAATTTTGATAGAATAGGCGATAATTTGTTGTCTCGGTTTCAGCTTGGGCTATGTACCCAGGGTGGACATTGTTTAGGTTCTGGGGCTTGGCCGAGTGTTCAGGGGTTCGGTGGATTTTGTTTTATTCTTTGGGAAAAGGGTTTCAGTCAAACTCAGGTCGGTGTTTTTTTGACATCTCTATAGGGAAAACTCATGGTCGTGAGCCATGATTCTGTGGCGCCCATTAATTTTGATGGAAGTTGTGATACAATTTGGGCAATGGTTTGTTTCAAGGGGCTGGTGCAAAACCTGCGAGTTGATTAACGGCTGTTCATGTTGTACGTCTTGAGTGGGTGAAGTCGATTGATGCAACTACGTCAGAAAAGCGGTCTTGATGCTTTCTTTGTCAAGGCTTTTTGTTGTTGTAATGGATATCTTTATTGATGCAGCCCTCAGTTGAACGTTTGATAGGGCTCGACGATCCTTGTCCCATAATGGGATTCATGGTTATCTGACACTTTGTGGGATTGACTGCTTGGCAGCAGTAATTGGTAGCACCCTGCAGTGTTATCTATGTATTATTTATTGCTTGGTTTATTTTAAAACTTCACAGCCTCAAAGAGGCTGAATTGAGTTGTATTTTTACAATATTAAGAAGAGTTAAAAATATCAACATAAAAATAAACAAAAGCTAGAGAATTGAAATAGTGTTTAAAAAAAAAAAAAAAAAAAAAAAAATACAGCCAGACTACAGCTAAACTCAGACATGGAACAACAAAAGCAACTCAGACATGGACAAAAACAAACAGCAACCCTAAGTTGGGTCTATGTTTGGTCTGACATGGGTGGGGTGCATGGGAAGACTATGTGTGACGTGATCACAGACTAAGGCAAACCTTTCATGGAAGTTCCAGACCTAATAGATAAGGCAACACGGTGAATTGTGACGTTTTGAGAGGTCAATGCCAAGAGCATGTGAAATTGTCCAGCACGTCGTTACATTGGGTTAGGTCGCCTCAGCTATTCTTAAAACTAAAAGGTCTTGGTTAAATAATGTTATTCCAGTGTGCAGAGTGGAAGCTGTGTTGCTCTTCTGGGTTGCATGTTACGGTGGGATCACTTGTGGAAGCCACGTTATAGGCATGAAAAGTGTGGATGAACTAGAAGTAAACAGCATAGGAGGGAGTGTTGGAGGAGGTAGCGTTGTAGTGGTTAGAAGTAGTGTTGGGATTTGTCTACATTGATGCCCTAAATGTTTTGTATCACCACATCTAGTCATTTAAGCTCACAGTCTGAAGGTGAGTAGCAGTCCGGCGACCACTTTAAATTCTGGTTAACAAATGCAGACAGGCCAATGTATTGCTTGTGGTGTATGCGGCTATAGATCGAAGCTAGAGATGATGGGCTTTTCAGCTGTTGCACATGTTGTTTCTTGTGTGATGATGATGATGACGAATAGCCCTGTTGTTGTGGGCAATATGTTGACGATATTGAGCTTGGCATTGGTTGGTCACATTCTTGACAGCTCTTGCCGCCTCCCCTGAAAAGGACGCCAAGGCGGGCCTGGAGCGATGTCAGTGAACGATGGCCATGTGCTACATCTTTGGATTTAGTCTGGCAACCGGTTGTAAACATCAGTTTCCCTAAGGGTGAGTTGGGGCTAACACGGGAGACCGCGCGAAGGTTGTTGACTCTCCCCCATCAATAGATGAATGGCATACCCGCCCACCAACACAAGTTCAGTTGGTAGAGCACTCAATGTGGTACTCAGGTCATGAGTTCGATTCCGGCATAGGCTTTTTTTTCTTTGCACGCTGCTCTTTTTAAAACAGTTTCGGGTTTTATGCGCATCCCCCTCTTGTGTTTTTGTGTACAGCCACGCAAGAAGTCTATGGTTCGTTGTGTGATCCCTGCCGCTGCCGTTACCCAGGTTTGATCTTTAGTTGGACACGATCCCTGGCCAATCGGCAGATACGTATATATTGTATTTATGATTGGCTGAAATGGACCCCTAATCAACAGAAGGGCTTCTAAGCTGAGTTAGTAGAGTATGGTACCACTTATGTGGTACGGTACTTGGGAGGTTGCGGGTTCGAGTCCGGCCACAATGTTCCTTTGTTCGCTACCAATTTGTGGAGTTATGTTTCCCCTCCCGTATTTACTACAGTAAGTTTACAACCATATAAACAGACTGTGACCAATTGTATGATCCCCACTTCTGCTTCGACCCGGATTTCGTCATTTCTGAGGCACGGTCCCTTTAGACAAGTTTGGTTGGTGAAGTGGTATATTTCCTCGCCTTCCACCTATAGGACCCTGGTTCGAATGCCAAAGGGGGCACTACGTGGATTGGGTTTTCAGTCCCTACCTGACTGCGTGGGTTTTCCCTGGGTATTTCTCTGGGGTTTTCCTCCCATTGAAACTAAATTGTCCTTCTCTGTCATCTCTCTAGTGGATTATTGGCTAGTATGGTGATTAAGTTCGCTTTTCTGAGAGTCCTTGTATGGCTTCACAACCAAAATTAATAAATGAAATGAAATGAAATGAAATGCTTTTCTCTACTCCACAATAAAAATTCAGAATATAATCCATTCTAAGGAAGATTTGCACCATGCCGGTCTACAAAATATTTTGCAAAAGTGCCAGATTAAAAAAAGACACGTTTGTTGTTGATTTATATAGAACAAGCTATCACCTTAACACATACAATTAATTTAAGTCTCAACCCCGCGGTCGATAATGGCAATAATTTAGATTGGATCGAGCATGCGGAAAGACAATCTTTATCATCACGCGAATCTAATTTCCTTAGGTGTGTTGTTTGTTTATTTCCTTTTTCTTGATCAGTTTTTGAAGAGGGATATTAACATTACAAGAGGATTGAATTTCTTCAAGATGCAATAAGGAGAACACAAAAGAGGAGAAATAGGAGAAAAAAAACATGATTAGATTTTATGCGCCTTATAAGCTCAACCCAGCTTTGGGCATTGTTGCATTATGCGACGAAGACGCGTCTTTGGTCGCCTATATTTCACTTCTCTGCTTGTAGAATCCGGTGCTATATCCATTACAGCTTTTGGCCATCAGTCCCGATCGAACATCCATGGTTTCGAGCGGAAACTGATATTGGTGATTATAATTGAGTTTAAACTGCCCGGGGTCTCCCTAACCTCGATGTTTTAGGTTCTTTGTCTCTGCGTAATATCGATGCATTGATCGCCCAGCATGCTCCAGTATTTCAAACTCTTGCTTTGAACAAAAAATAATTATAATATATATATCGAATGGCATGTTGCCGAAAAGTCGTAGGCCGGTAAAATATTTAGTTCAGTTTGCAGCTGAAGATAAAACACGTGTACTGTATAAAATAGTAATAATTGTGTGAACAAAATGATAGTAACAGTCTTAGTTATCAACGGTTTTATAAAACCGGCATGTAGGTATACTGTTAGTTTTAACAAGACTACCCACTGCAAAACATTACCTACTATCTAAGGCAGGGAAAGAGGGTAAATATATATAATATTAGAGGCAAGTTATGTAGAAAAACAAAAGTTGCTCCTGCAAACGTTTTACAAATAACTCTGACATATTGAAATGCTATCGCAGCAACATGTTTTAACAATGTATGCTAGCTTCTTTTGATTTGCCCGCTTGAATACTCACAAAGATAATAATGTTACCCCAAACACATCATCGGTCGTCCAGCATCCTAACAAAATAAAAACGCATTCTTCGAACTTGTTCATGAAAGTTCACGGATGGACGGACGGAATAGTATAGAATTAACACCTCCAAAGACAATCGCACACTCCCCCTTGATTTGATAATGAAATGTATTATTTTCTGTACACGTGTTGCACCTCTTCTTGCAGGTCACACTCTGTACTTCACCACTGACTCTGATTGTACACGCACGGATGCCTTGCCGACTGCAGTCCTGACGTGATTTAAGAATGGGGGGAGAAGAAGAAGAAGCAGGAGAAAGGGGAAAAAAAACAGACACAAAACCAGGAAAAACGTGCTCCTTCCTTGCATTCATAAATACTGTGAATTGATTTTACGCAGGAATTCATTTGAAGGGTTGAGGTGACCCCAAAACGTCTATAACCATGACAGATGTATTCTGGGCGGTTTGCTGTCTCAACGGGGCCAACGGGCGTTGTTGCTACTGTTACTTTAAGTTGCATACCCTGTGATATCCACAACATCAACAACGGGTGCCATCGTCCTACCTGCAACTTCACGAACACATTGATTGCTTAAAACAATATCTTGGTTTATTTGTTGTAATAACAAGTGCATGAGGCTGGTGAGGTGGTTTTTGTGTTTTGTTTGAAGTGATGGAAATCGTTTAGCAAGTAACCAGCAACATACTGTCAATTTTGAGTCACTGTTTTGACACAACTATCCACTATAACCATAGGACACACTATTTGAAATATGTCTCCATCACCACTCTCGTTTCGATGGTGTTAACATTCAACTACAACATTGTGCTGGCCATGGGTGTTTAACATCAGATCCAAATTTCAAGGTATGTCCTGAAAGATCCACTCTGCCGAATGTGTTTCAAGATTGCGCCGCACAAATCACTGACACTACGATAACAAATGTTGCCCTTCCCATCGGGTTGAGGTATGCGAGTTAGTCTTTGTGAAGGAATAACTTGTTATCATTCCATACTAACTTCTCTGCATTGACCGAATTAATCCAGAATGAATCTGCTTGATCGATTGATGCATGGATCTGGATAACTCGTGTTCAGACATTTTATTTGTATTTTTGTATATATATATGAAGGAATAAATTGCTATCATTCCATGTTTACTTCTCTGCATGTTCCGAGTTCATCCAGACTGAACCTGCTTGATCGATTGATGCATGGATCTGAGATAACTCGTGTTCAGACATTATATGTTTGAAAGGCAATTTAATCAATCAAATACTAACGCGTCGGATAGTAAACTAACAAGCCTATGCATTCAAGCAAACTATCATTGGAAATCGTGGGTTTTCTCCTGTGTTCAGCATTGAACAACTGGACCGAAAACGTGTGAGCATTTCAGTCGATTTACTTGTGCCTATTCATTTATTTTTTCCCTGGCATTTTAGCCAGAAGCTAACTAGTAGCTTTCGTGAATAATGTGTGGTTAAATCTGTTTGAGTTGTTGAAGACGCGAGTCGATTTTGTTATCGGATAGAAACATTGTGGATGATCCCATGAGGTGCTGGCTGATAAATACATCAGTGTTTTTGCATACAGTCTTTAATCTCCAGCCCCGGGATGCTTTTATTTTTAGTATGTTTCAATGAAGATTATTCTGAAGACTCTAGATTCTTGTTTTTTGAAGATTTTAATAACCCGCAGGCTTTATTCTTCTGATTCGAAGCTATTTTACTTCACTGTTTATCCCGATATCAAACTTAATATAATTTGATGTGGAAAATTAATACGTTTTTTAACTTCGCTGACGACAAAACATTAACAACTAAAAACTAAATTAGTAATTACAAATAAATGAATACAATAAAATAACGCGAAGGACTGGTAGTAAGGAGAATTGTAGCCAATAATATTAAAAAGATTGCAATTATTATTTGGGGGTTATTTATGACTAGCAATTAGTATTATGTTGTTTTATTATTACTTGTCCTTGTATTATTAATCATCAACTGTATCAAATGTTTACTGCCTGTCAATTGTGTCAAAAATGCTGTGTCACGGCGGGCTACATGAAACAGTGAATGGTATATGCACAAATAATGCCACAGGAATTGTAATGTAGCGTATAACTATGTTCACGAATAACTTAAGTGTATAAACGACAGTCCTCGTGACCTCCGAGCACAATGATGCGACGATCGAGAACTTTTGACGGCACCACCTCTGCAATAGTTTCCAAACAGACTCGGTGTGAGTGAAAGAGTGAGACAGGAATCGTCTAAAAAGTCGTGACTTCAACAACCTGCAGGTGTGTAAACATCAACCTGGAGCTAAGGGGCTCTTGAATGTGATCAATTAACGCGTCCCTGCTTCATAAATTCATGGGAATCGGTAAAAAGCCGACAAGCATCCCCCAATTTCCGCGACAAAACTCTGCTTATATCAACAGTATCTAATTAGCTTTGCCGCTAATGTGCTTGTGTTGGCAGACAAGTATAAATAATTGATTTTAGCCGTCAGGAACATTCTGGTAATTAAATAAAATTTGTTTCAGATGCTTATATGTATTGGTTGATGTGATTCCCCGCAAGCCCTGAGACTAGACTTTTTTTGTTCACGGATCGAACATCTACTGTCACAGGCTTGGAAAAAGGGAGATAGAGAAAGAGAGGGGAAAAAGAAGCAGAGCAAAAAAAAAACTTTCGGCATCTGTGACAATGTTTAATCACTGTAAGCAACTTTGACATCAATGGATTGCCACCGGGGAGTATCTTGTTAAAGCAAAATCTTGAAGGTATTTGCTGTCAGTTATTTACTTTGTATTTGTTTTATGTTTTGACTGTTTCAGTGATCTTAAACCAACTATCTTACCAACTATTACCACAAATCAAATTTTGGCGGTCGTTTTGAATCCCCAAAGTGCATTTTGTTATTACTGCATGGTAGTTATTCAGTAATTGAACAGGCAGGAGCATATTTGTACACATTTAAATATACAACAATGTATATAGTATACAGTTTTAATGTAAAATAAAGGTATAGATGTAAAATTAAATTGTATTAGTACAATGGTTTAATGACCGTGACCCTGGATAATCTTTCGGAAAAGTCACAAATAATTATTTGCACTTCGTCTAAAGTCATCAGCTAAACGTTATTGTCGGTGTTAAATGTGCTCCCCACGATCTTGATATAACAAACGGCAGGGTGTACTTTTGATAATTACTCCACAAGTTAATGGACATAAAAACTTACGTGGTGAAGAGAACTGGGGAGCTGTTGACAATATACAACATTGTTAGAAACGACCCCCTTTAAAGTAATGCAGTTTAAGAGGAAGAGGTAATTTTCACCCCAATTTTGTCCCTGGGAAAAATGCTTCGGGCAAGATGCTTTTCTGAGGCAGCTGAAAGCACACACAAATTATATGCAACAAGTGTGCTTTTTTGTTTTGCTTTTTTTTTTTTTTTTTTTTTTTTACTCATTATTTTTCTTGCAACTTCTATGACCAATTAAGCAGAAATTTGCACAGGTTTGTTATTTTAGGCATGTGTTGGGAAACACCAAAAGAGGATACTGGCCTTTGACAATTACCAAAAGTATACACTGCCTTTAATATAATAAATTTATTCATACCGTCTTAAAGGGCCCCACCCCCATCGCGCATTTTGTTTCTGTAAATCGATGTTTAACCTTTGACCTACTCAAGAGCCAGCTGCATAAATCATGAGCTCTGTGAATAACCAAGTGCGCTCAGTTTAGAATCCCGCGCGTGCTGTTTGCAAAATGCGGCATCCATTGGCCATACTTTCAACCCCAAGCGCTTCAGATATGCATTATTATTTTATCCACTAATATTTGTAGTTGAAAAGAGGGGGAGGGGGTAGACACAAAAAATGAAGACGAAATAGCAAGTTCACTTTCTGATACTCGGGTTTTAAGATTACAACGGTAGTTTCACACCTCTGCCAATGTGAACCTTGGTAAAATCAAATCAGTAAAACCGAAGTAGGTTTAAATTAATATGTCATTCAGAATGCGCAGTACACCTTAAAAGGCACTGAACACGTTTGGTAATTGTCAAAGACCAGTGTTCTCACTTGTGTATCCCAACATATGCATAAAATAACAAGCCTGTGAAAATTTGGGCTCAATTGGTCATCGAAGTTGCAAGAAAATGGTGAAAGAAAAAACACCCTCGTTGTACAAATTTGTGTGCTTTCAGATAGGAATACAAACTTAATGCAAGTAGTTGTTATTATTTTAGTGAGAAATTACCTCTTTCTCAAAACTACGTTACTTCAGAGGGAGTCGTTTCCTACAATGTTTTATACTATCAACAGCTCTCCGTTGCTTGTTACCAAGTAAGTTTGTATGCTAATATTTGTTTTTAGTCATTACCAAACGTGTACAATACCTTTAATGACAAATCCATACAACGTTATACAGTAACAGTACGTTTTACGGGCAGCATGTGAACCCCTCTGTCACTCCGTAGTCAATTATTTATGATTGAATCAAGTTTCTCGCTGAAGGATATTGGTAAAATAAATATCAAGTCATGGCTTGTTTTAACTGAACCTTTATGACTTCCTGCCTGTATATGTTGATGGAGAAGAGGTGCGCTCTAGGTTGGTGGTCGGTTAATTAGTTTATTTTCCATGTCACTATTTTTTTGTTTTGAAACTGGTGAGGGGAGTAGTTTTCAGGGTCAGAGACCTCTGTTGTGTTATTATTCCCTCGTGGCTCGTTTTACACTTTGGTTTGCTGAAAGTTGAGAGTGTCGACGCGTGGCCAGACAACAGTTGGTGTAATTTGGGGATAACGTTATTTTATTTACCCCCTTTTTTGTTCACTTCTTCTTCCTATTGTACTTTTGTTGGCACCGTTTTCCTGAAACTTCTTCTCGACAGAACACATTGTGCAAATTGTCTCCAGATACTTGGCAACGATGTAGAGATAATGATTTCTGCATGGTATCGCATACCCACCCAGACCCAAGTGACAACCTACTCTGAGGGTGGTGATGGGAGGGGGGGGGGGCAAAAGTCTCTGATTTACAATATTCTATCAAGACGTTAACAACGAGGCTGATTATATGAATGGTTGTGTAAGGAGCGTTTCGTCTAATTTGTTGTAAACTGATATTACAATGATGATTTCCCTGGCCCAATTTGTGCACAGAACCAGTACTCGCCTTTAAACTCAGTTGTAGTGCATTTAGATAAAGATAGAACTCTATTTTTTCTTCTTTTTTTTTTCTTTTTTTTTTTTTTTTTTTTTCAGGAGCGGGGGTAGTGCCCCACGATACATACACGTGTTATCAAAAGGTGCAGCGTGACAATTTGCCATTTGGAAACACGCATGAGTACAATCTCAAGTGTATTCAGTCAAAACCTCGGCTGGGCAACGTGGGTTGCATGAAACGTGTCCGTTTAAACTCGAATAAGAAACAAAAATGTGTCAAAACTTGTTTGTGTATTTTTTGAGCAAACACTTTTTAGACCTCAATTCCGGAACGAAATTGAATTGGTGTGTTTGAAATTTATTTACCTAAAACAACCTAAAATACACACAATAAGCACTGTGTTGCGTTATATTGTGTTTATAATTACGGAGGCCAAAGGGTTATCAAATTCGTGGACGCCCTGTTTAAAAAATGTAATCGTATATACTACTCATAGCCCTAAAGGATAACCTCTTTTTTTTTTCTTTTTTTTTTTCTTTTTTTTTCGGAATAAAATAAAACTGCGAATTAAATTGAAAAATCAAACAAAAGAGCAGCCACGCCTGGCAAGATTTGTAGCCGAAAATTATTACAAACGATTCATCTAGTCTTCTTCATAATCATGATATACTCAACATTATTTTCTTAAGGGAAACCCTACGCGAAAGGAGCAGTTCGAGACTACTTAAGGATTGTCATTCAATAGGGTCTGCTTCGTTTGTTTCTCTCTTGGCGGGAAAAAAAACAAACTATATTTGGAACTGAGGGTTGCAAACATTTTTTTACCATACCCGTTCTGAATCGAGGTTTCGCCAGACCGTTTGTTGTCTAGCACCTTGTAAGAATTCACTGGACCTAACTTGTATTAATGTCTACTTGAATTTCTAGCCTAAAAAGTCCCGAGCGTCTTGATTTGAAAGGAAAACAATTTAAAGGACGGCTCCTCCCAGGTTGCTGTCTCTAGTTACGCCAATTTGAGAGAATACTATCCAGAGCGGACTCGGCTTTATTTCCACCGAGAGCAAAAAATCATTGACTTTACTTGAAAAAAAAGGTAGGTATCCTATTTTTGCTATCATGCATCAATGTACATGCAGAATCAGAAGCTTCCTTGATGTAATGTGTAGATGGGCCCAGCTGCGTTTTCTGTTGCAACTGTAATGTAATCCAAATGTAATATTGAGAGAGCACAATTATTATCCCGGAGTAAGATGTCGGACAGCGATATCTTCAAGTATGCGCCACTTCAGGCTTATACCCTGGGTGAACTGATCAACGTCAAGCGACGTTATTAATACCAAGAAGCAATAGGCATTATGCCTGGACTAAAATCACTTAAGGGTGATTTTCTGTTTGGGGGGTCACTGGGTTTATTTTGAGTAATGCTGACTTTTGTGAAGTTGACTTTTTGTTACGATTTTTTCGATCTCTGGATGTGGAAAACAAATTACAGAAAATAACTGATGCCGTTTAGACGTTTAAATTAAGAATAAGCTGAGCGAGAACAAGAAGAAGAAGAAGAAAACATATGGTTTGAGGGTTGACAACACAATTACTACCACAACACACCCATGAATCGAGTAACATGTTGTTTTTACGAGAAACGGTTAGTGTGTTTCCTTTACAAATTAGCACACACTCCCTTTCCATAAAATACAGTATAGCATAGTGTGTGGGTGGACTATCGGTTTAAAAGCCGACTTAAAAAAAATATATAATAAAAAAAACACCTTCAAAATCACCAACAAAGAATGTTTAAAGGTATCGTACACGTTTGGTATGACTCAAAACAAATAATAGCATAAAACTTACTTGGTAACAAGGAACGGAGAGCTGTTGATGGTACAAAACATTGTAGGAAACGACTCCCTCTGAAGTAACGTAGTTTTTGAGAAAGAGGTAATTTCTCACTAAAATAATAACAACTTCTTGCAAGAAGTTGTTATTCCTATCTGAAAGCACACAACTTTGTACAACAAGGGTGTTTTTTCTTTCATCATTTTCTTGCAACTTCGATGACCAATTGAGCCCAAATTTTCACTGGCGTGTTATTTTATGCATATGTTGGGATACACCAAGTGAGAACACTGGTCTTTGACAATTTCCAAACGTGTTCAGTGCCTTTAATACATTAACTTGGTTCAAACTGAGCAGTATCGCGTGTTCATGTTCATGTGGCGGCAGTTGGGAAGTTGCCACAGTAAGTATTGATTGGCATGCAGTCACGACCTACGGCCGTCAAAAAGAGTGACATCAAATCCGAAAGAGCCTTCTGGTGGCACGCGTTATTATTATGTTTATTTTAAGTGCAAGTTGAAGTTTGGGCTGGTTGGTACAGACCGTATGTTGCATGCAATACATTTTAATTTAGATATGGGTTTCTTAGAGTTTGTGACTTAATTATAATCCATTTGATTATTTATGTGTTCAATTCAAAAAGGGGAATTGGAAGATGTTTGAGATCTAAGTTTCCAGCTGCTGAAAAGATTTGCATCTTATTGTTCAAGAGCAGCGGCCAGGCGGAAGCCTGATTCATATCCGAGTGATTGGTGGCGCTGTTCTGACATACTGGCCAGAGCCGTATATTGAGAGAGTTGCGACAACTTGCGATTAGAAGCTATTTTGTCTCCAAAAAATGCATTGGCGAATACAGAGTGCCAGACTAGTCTGCCCATTGGGTTGTACTGCATTTGGAACAAAATGGCGTCCAGCAACCACGTGACCGGAGAAAACTGGTCCCTCAACTCTCTCAATACACAGCTCTGATACTGGTCAGAGCCGTATTGATAGAGTTGCGACAACCTGCAATTAGAAGCTATTTTGTGTCCATACAAATCGCATCGGGGAATGCAGGGTGCCAGACCATTGGGTTGTGTTGCATTTGGACCGAAAATGGCGTTCAGCAACCACGTGACCGAAGAAAGCGAGTCTCTCTATGTCGCAATTCTCCAAGTACCCAGCTCTGATACCGGCAAAGGGTGTTCAAGTACATATATATATATATATATATATATATATGTTTCGTTTTCCCCGAGGTATTGCTTCGGTAACACTTTCGTGTGATACATCATCACTCAGCAGTACGTATCTGCTGTATACACGCCCTCCATGTCAGCTTTGGACATAGTGTATCAAAAACGAGTGTCATGCTTGTATATCAATGTTACGCAGATCAACCAATGGGAGAGCAAAACAATGTCCGTGCAGCTAAAATGGCAGCCCGCACGACTTGTCTAAAGACAGTCTCCCGGTTCTATTTATATATGATACTATTATTTTATTACGGAAGAATATTGCTGCCACATGAATTAATAAAAGTCTCTCTCATATCGTGTACACGATAAGTTTGGACTTATACTGTAAGTATATGCAAATTATCGTGTTCGTAAACGATAGTTATCGTGTACGTACACAATAAGTCCAAATTTATCGTGTGCGATAAGTCCAAACTTATCGTGTACGTACACGATAAGTCCAAACTTGTCGTGTACGTACAATATAACTGTTCGTGTACGTACATGATAAATTGTATTGTACGTACACGATAAATCATCGTATACGTACACGATAAGGTATATTGTACGTACATGATAAGTTATCGTGAACGTATACAATAAGAGAGATATTTTGTTAAACATGTGGCGGCAATACGCTTCCGTACTTTACGAAGCTCCCCTTCAATTCATGCAATTTGAAAAAATAAACAAAACAAAATTGAATAAAGACTGCAAAAGAAAATAATCACATAATCACTAAATCGAACTGGCTAGTTCATTACAAAAAGTTTGTACGCCACGAGTCTCACATTCAGACATGTTAGACTTTTTGTATTGACAATGTGCATGTAAAGTTTGGAGCCTGTCTATTCTGTGCGCGCATCCATCACGTGAAACCACACATTGGAATCCGGACCGTGATTTGCTTTCAAAATGCATTTTGCCTAAGGAGTAAAAGCGGATGTATTGTTTAACCAACCAACAATATAAATACCTTACAACTGTCTTAAGGATCTAAAGAACCAGGAACTTGTATGATATATATATTTTTTTTG